>JAASFJ010000158.1:0-36235 GCA_023333755.1 Globisporangium uncinulatum | reverse complement strand
TGACGCGCTACTCAGAAGCGAACGCGGCCACCGGCTGGACGGTGCTCCACATGGCGGCGAAACTGGGACGTGAGCGGTTCGTGGACGAACTGCTGACGCGTGGTGTGGACGTGAACGCAGCTACGAAGCGTGGAGAGACGCTGCTTTACGTCGCGGCCGCAAAAGGACATGCGCGTATCGTAATCAAGCTACTGGCGAGCGGCGCCAACGTGAACGCAACACGCAAGATCACACGCTGGACTGCGCTTCATGTCGCTACGAAGACCGGCTGTGTCGAGGTTGTGAAGACGTTGCTGAACCACGGCGCGGACGTGAATGCGGCTGCCACGACTGGCGGTACCCCGCTGTACATGGCTGTTCAAGATGGACACGTGGATGTCGCGCTCGAGTTGGTGGCGGGACGCGCGGATCCGAGCACCAGAGGCAGCGGCAAGGCCGGCAAGACGGCGCTCCATATTGCGGTACAGAAAGGCTACGTCGGCATCTTGGCGCAGACCCGAATGAAAGAGACCACAAACAATCGACCCCGCTGCATGAGGCTGCTGTGAACAACTCCATAGCTGCTGTGACAGAGTTGTTGGCGCACGGAGCGGACCCGAACGCGATGAACATGAAGGAATCGACGCCGCTGCATCAAGCCGTAAAGTACGGACACAAGGAGATCGTGGTATCGTTGCTGAATGGTGGAGCGGATGTGAACGCGACGAAATCAAGTGGCGGAACGGCCTTCCACATTGCTTCCAAATTCGGCTACGTCGACATCGTGGTGGAACTTCTGGCGAATGGCGCAGACGCGGAGGTAGTGAACGGCAGTGAACGAACCCCACTCGTACTGGCGACAGATCGCGGTCACAAGAGCGTGATGGCGAAGCTTTTGGCTCACGGAGCGAATGCAAACACTCTTTATTGGCGCGGAAGAACAGCGTTGCTCGAGGCAGCTGAGAGAGGCGACTCTGACATGACCGTGATGCTCCTCGAACACGGAGCAGATCCGAATGTGGCGAGTGAGGACGGAACGACACCTTTGTACGAGGCTGTGCAGCGCGACTACGGTGTCATCGTGAAGACACTTGCAGATTGGTGTACGAGTTGACGCGGGTCACATCTTCGGAGACGCTTACCTTCATCTCGCAGCTCGACGTGGGCACCTCGGTATCGCGATCGCGTTGCTGGATTGCGGTGCAAGTGCGGATGTGTTCAGTCACGGCGGCTGGTCCGTGCTTCACGACGCTGTGAGAAGCAATCAGCTCGGCGTCGTTACAGAGCTCCTGTCACGTGGAGCGGATATCGAGCTTGGCTCTTTGGGAGGCGGATATACCGCGTTGCATCTTGCTGCGATGCAGGGAAGCAAAGAGATGGTATCGCTGCTTCTGGAGCACAGCGCGAGATTGGACGCTCGAACAAGCGACGGACGCACTCCGCTTCACATAGCGGCTGTGAGATCGACTGGAGCAGATGTCGTGCGCGTGCTGTTGGCGGAAGGTGCAGACATGAATGCTGTCGACTCGCAAGGACAAACACCACTGCACTTCGCAGTTGTAGTGTACAAGTCGAAGTCTGTCGGCGAGCTGCTTGTCCGAGGAGCAGATGCGAACATACGCGACCAAGCACTGCGGATGCCTCTGTTTGGGGCTGTTCACTTCGTCCAGTTGCAGGCTATCGACGAGTTGCTGGTTCACGGCGCAGACGTGAACGTTCATGATCTCGACATGATCACGCCACTGGAGCTTGCCGATATATATGGACGCGAACGCATGGAGCAGCACATGCATTGCACAGCAGTTGCTGCTGGAGGAGCGGCGTAGACTGAGCCTTATGAATCGACGCAGTTTCTTTAAGGAGGAACTCGTTGCAGTTGAGCTTGACTTTCAATGTTCCGTACAGTCATTGTCCCAACCAGTGTCTTACTCGCGCTCCGCATTGCGAGAACAACCGTTCTCGAAAAGCGCCACTGTCACACTGTCGAGACTGCGTCCTCATCGCCGTCGCCAGTGATCGGTGCATTCGCGTCCGCAGCGCCGATCGCTGATAGCACATCAATGACTTCCGAATGTCCGAACTCAGTGGCAATCTTGAGCGGCGTTTGTCCGTTCGACGTCGTTGTCTCCGGATCTGCTCCGTGCGCCAGCAGCAAGTGCGTTAGTTCCGCACTCCACTGGGAGGCGGCAGTGTGGAGCGGGGTGGATCCGGTTGGCGTGGAATAGTTTGCGTCCGCGCCGTGTGCAAGTAGCTCGGTAGCGATGTCGCATCGATCGTTGTCCACCGCCAAGCAGAGCGGCGTGTTCCCGTCGTTGTCGACTGCGTCCACTTCGGCCCCGTTCGCCAAGAGCAAGCGCACGAATTCTGAATTCGGAGCACGAACTGCAGCGTAGTGCAGCGGAGTCTTCCCATTGGCATCGAGCACGTCCACGTTCGCGCCGCTGTCGAGAAGATACGCCACAATCTCGATGCTCGAGCGGGTAACGGAGTCGTGCAGCGCTGTGTATCGGTTAGGTGTTGAAGCGACATCAGCTCCGCGCGCCAGCAGCTCCGCAACGACGTCTTCCTCCTCCGACTCGACACCATACTGAAGAACAGTGTATCCAGAAGACGACACAGCGTCCACGCTCGCCCCACGGTTCAGAAACTCGACCACGAGCTCAAGTGATCCGCTTCGAGCAGCGCTGTGCAGAACTGAGTCGCCACTTTCGGTCACTGTGTCTATGCGTGCACCGTGCGCCAAAAGATATCGCACGACGTCCTTGTGGCCGTGTCGAGTGGCTCTATCCAGCGCAGTCGTGCCGCCGCGACTCGCCGTGTTCACGTCAGCACCGTGTGCCAGCAGCACATCAACGACGCTCGTGTGGCCGTACCTTGCAGCGATGAAAAGTGGCGTAAGCCCGTCTGGATCCTCCGCATGCACATTCGCACCGTGCGCTAGAAGCACTCGCACGACGTCAATGTGCCCGTTCATGGACGCCGCGTGCAGGTGACTGCCAATTGTGGCCATGATCGCATTGACGTTCGCTCCGCGCTTCAGCAGCTCCGGTACGACGCGCGTGTGGCCACTGCTGCACGCGCTCCGAAGCGCCGGGTTGATGTCATTGTCCGCTAGTTCGCCGTGCTCGATCAGCTGAATGACCGACTCCAGACAGCCCGACGCGGCGGCACAACGCAACGCTGTCCGTCCGCTGTAGTTCTGCGACGTCGCATCAACGCCGAGTTCGAGCAGCTTCGCAACGACGAGAGGCTTCCGACCACGAGCGGCGTAGTCCAGCGCGCACAGATCGTCTTCGTTCTCTCGCGCGTACGGGTCGGCGCCGCTCTTCACCAGCTCAGCCACAACGTCGACGTGACCTCCATATGCGGCAACATGGATCGGACCCCACCCGTCTTCGCGAACGGAATTGCGACGAGCACCGCTCGCGAGTAGATCATGCACGATCTCTAGGTGGCCGGACTGAGCTGCTGTGTACAGCGCAGTCGTTTCGCTCTTGCTAATCAGATTCACATCTGCACCGTACTGTAAGAGTGCTTTCACGATACTCGAGAACCCTTTCTCTGCTGCCACGATCAACGGGTTCCCTCCGTCGTTGAAGAACCTGAAACTCTGGAATGCGTGGAGCATGATCACATTCGGGTTTGCACCGTGCGCCAACAGCATCTCCACGATCGCGAGGTGACCCTGAGACACTGCGACATACAATGGCGTCGTTCGGTTCTCGTTCGCCGCCTCCACGCTTGCACCGAGCTCCAAGAGCATCGTGACTAGTGCGTCGTGTCCGTGCCTGCACGCAGCGATGAGGGACGTGTCTCCGTCGTCCTCGTCAAACACATCCAGTGGATTCGTGGTCGTTCCTTCGTCGCCGACGTCTCCTTTGCCACTGTTGAGGTGTACTTGTTGCTGCATTTGCTTGGTGGTTTCTCGCGCCTTTGCTTCGTCCCCGTCACGGCACGCAGCGAGCAGCAGCTTGGTCATTTGCGGTGGTGACGAGGGTGTTTCGAGTGACGGGCTGCTGGCGTCTTGTAGGTCTAGGTCCATGGTTGTGCACTCAAGCGCCGGGTGGTACGGCGGCTGTGTGGGTTGTGCTCCTTTGTGTTTCTGGTGGTGACCTGCCGGTGCGCACGGGGGTGGAGGTGCAGGTGGCGCCTGTGATCTTGGCGGCGGGACGCTGGGAGGGAATCCAGTGGCAGCCACCGCCGCAAACAGACCTTGACAAGCTGTTGTGGACGATGGGTTGACAAACATCACACAGCAGTTTTGCACAAAGTCATCACACGCATACAGAAATCAAGTCGAATGAGCAGGTCAATTTGTCTGCTGAATTCGCGAGGACATTTCAGCACATGGCACTTCTGTGAGCCATCATCTCGCTTGTCCTCCGAAACTTCAAGCCCTTCAGGAAACAAGAGTGCTGCCATCACCAACGCTGTAAACCGAGTTTACTCAGTGTGAAGCTGGACCTGGCTCAAGCTTAGACAGTGTGCCCATCGCCATCATAGCGCCTCAGTGTGCTTTTTAGACCGTCTGTACTACCAGCCTCATAGATCATCCTCTGCCTGGACGAACAGTCCAGGACTGGACCCAGTCACGGACTCCACTCGTCAGGCAGCATTCCGGCGCCGAGTGACGCGAGCGCTCGCAACTTCGTAAACCCGAGCAACACTTGGCGAAAGATCTTCCACGTCTCGTTCACCATCACTGTGTGCGAGTGCATGTTGTCCACGAGCGCGAGCGACCCATCCACTTTGAACCCGACGACGCTGCTGCGCTTGGTGGCTCCTCCGAGACGAAGCTGGCTGGCCACCGCCAGCCGCTCGCGTTCAAACACGTCTTGAAGACGTTCCATCCGCTCGAGAAACAAGAGGTAGACGGCTTCTAGCTGCGCGACGTCCTGGCTCGAGAGCCGATCAGTCGACGTCGACGAGCTCAAGTACAGCACCTCACGCGTTGCCCCGCGAGCGTTCCCAGACGACGGCGACATAGTGGAGGATCTGCGGGCGTGCGACTCTGCTTGAATGTCGTTGTTCTTCCCCACGCGCTTCAAATCCTCCAGCAGGAGCCCACACTGCTTCCGATATCCAGTCCAGGACTCGACGAGCAGCTCGTAGTTCTGCGCCGGGTTCGGAGGCAGTGTGAACGACTCTGCGGCCCTGTTCTCGATGCTTTGCAACTCTGCGAGCGGCTCGCGCGCCAACACAGGGAAACAAGCAGCAGCGAGTCGGTCGCTGATCGGATCGTCGTGAGCCTTCTGCGCACTAGATGTCGGTGTGGAGCGGGCGGTCGTGGGTGCTGTGCCATGGCGCTCTGTCGAACAAAAGCGTCGGAAGATGACGCAGAGATCGTCGGTGTGGTACGCGACATCAGCCTTCTGAAGGACGTTCGCGATCGCTTCGATCTGGTTGAACGCCTCAAAGTGGTGCATCTCCTCCTCCAGCGTGCAGCAGACCATCTTGACCTCGTTCATGCGCTGCACGACGTAACGCTTCCACTCGTTCAATGCGAGCACCAGGAACGCGCCGGCTTCGACCCGTGGAATCGACGGGACGTGCCGGATGGCCATAGAGCGTAACGCGCTGTCAGCGCCGCTCTTCACGCTCGCCCCGCCTGCGCTCGTCCTTGGCATCGCTGCTTCCTCCATGTGAGCGCGCAGCCGGTGCTTCTGCTCGGTACTCAGCTTGCTGAATGCACCGAGCAGGATGCTCTCGGCCTTGTCGATGGGAACCCAATCGCGGGTCTCCGTCCCAAGCGGAAGGCTGCCGTCACCTAGAGCCGGTCCATCGTTCCCTACCAACACGTCGTCGCTCGGTTGCGTAGCAGTCTCTCCGTTCCCAGATACGACAGACGGCGGGTGGACGACACTGAAGTTGTGCAGTCCGGACCTGAAGATTGCGTGAACGAACGCAAGCGCTTCGTTCTGGCCGAGCAAACTGCCGTCTGGAGACGCGTTGCTCATGCTGCAGAGTGCGCTAAAGAGCATGACAGTGGCGTTCGCCTTGGCGTATGCGCGGCAGTTTACAAACACGTCGTGGACGAGCTTCTCGGCCTCCCACCGCGTCCCGAACTTGTCGAGAAAGAAGTCGTAGAGGAACTCGAGCAGCAGGGGTCTCGGCGCCGGACCGATGCCACCGTTCAGCGCACTCGATCGCTGCGCGGACGTGAGCGAGCTTGTGTGGAAGCCACTGCTCGACAAGCTCAGCTCGAGAATGAGCGAGTTACGCTCTGGCCGCATCGAGTACCGGAGCACTGCCGAGATGACAAAGAGGAGCCACTTGAGCGGGCGATCAGCGAGGCGACTGCGGTACGCGGACGCCCGCTTCCCGTAGCTCGGATGCAGCAGCGATCGCATCACCAGCGGTGCGCCGTGGTCGCGCTGGAGGTGGTCGCGGAAGACCGCTTGCATGCGCTGGACACTGAGCTTTTGCCGGACGGTGTCAATCAAGATCTCGACGCTGCTCTTGTCGCGGAGCCGAACACACTCGAGGAGTGCAGCGAGCGCTTTCTCCATACTAAACAGCGTCTTTGAGTGGAAAAGCCCGCCCGTGGTCTCGTGCGTGACGAGCTTCGCGAGCAAGAGGGTGTCGACGAGGCGGTGGAACGACGTGAGGAGCCGGACGCCGTCCGAGTTGACGTCGTCCGAGTCTTCCAAGCACGACGCGATCTCGCACGTTAGCTGGTCGGTCGTGCTCCGCGTCCAGAGCGGGAGCGCTTCCACCGTCGCAGTTATTTCTTTCCGCATGATCGCAAACAACCGACCGACAGTGTACGCTGCCCGAGAGCTGGTCGACAGCGCCGCCGTGGTCGGGAGGAACGTGCCGTCGGAAAGGCGGGCGATGCCGGCGGCGGGACTCTCGAGACGCATGCAGCTCGAGAAGAACTGGGCCGACTCGGCCACGTCCATGAACGCGTCAAAGTTCACTGCGCCGCTGCCTCTTACGTACGTGTTTCGAAAGAGCACTGCGACCATGAACGATGGAATCTCGTCGTTCAGAGTCCGGATCATAATGCGGAACTGCTCCATGTCCATCGTCGCAGCACTGCTGCTCGCGACTGCTGCTGGCTGCTGGCGTCCGTCGAGCTGGCGGAGCGCCAAGCCGCTGGACGTGGCCGTCCCAGTCGCGGTTTGAAACATCAGTCGGATCGCAGCGCGTCGGTGTGCCTGCTCCTCCTTGTACTCGAGCATCATGAGCTCCACCCAGAGATTCGCGTCAATGAACTGCGGTAAAGGAGAGCCGGCATCGCTGTCGTTGTCGTCGTCATCGTCTTCAGCATGGACGCTGTCGTGGCGGAGCGGCTTCATTGGGCGCTTACGCTTCTTCGCCACGTGCGCGTGCTCCGCAGGCAGGAACACGCTCGGCCGCTCGTCCTCTGGGACGTTCGTGACGACGTAGTTCATGAGCTTCTGGTCCAACGCCACCCGCTCGGCCTCAGTGGCCTTCGACAGCACGACGCTTGTTGCCAGCGACGCGTGACGAGGAGAGATCCAGATCGTCTTGGGGACCCGCCGAGCCCGCGATCCGTCCGGCGCTCCAAGCCCGAGCGCGTCGTACTCGTGCGCGAACTTCACGTACGACACTGTGTCACGGAGCGGTCCGTAGTGGAGCCGGCCACCGATGAGGATGTCGAGTACGCGGTAGCAGTAGAGCATGAACACGAGCTCGTCTTCGCCGTACTTCTCGTCGAGCAGTGAGAGGAAGAGCTTCGCTTCCAAGTACCCTTCTTGAACCAGCTGCTTCACGCCGTAGTACAAGCACCACCGATCTTCGTCAGCCTGGATTTGCTGCTGCTCTGCAGTGAGCGCAGCTCGAGGTAGCAGACGGAGGTTGCTCGCGGCTTCCGTCTGCTGAGCGTACGCGCTGCCAAACTCGTCTTGGCTACGCTTCTCGTCCTTGAGCGATCGCCAGGGCGAGAACCACGCGTACACGAACTCAGGCATCCGGATCCGTAGCGGGTACACGCCACCACTCCGTCTGCACATTGCGTCGTCGAGTTGCTTGGCAAACATGATGGAGCGCATACAACTGAGCGTCCAGGCCATCTCACGGTGTGGTCGGCGGCCGCGTAGGTTCGGCAAGAGGATGCGAAAGTAGAGACACTGGATGCGGCGCTTCCGGAGCTCTGGCAGTCGCCTCGGCTCCAGGTCTATAGACTCAAAGTCGCCGCTTGCGTTCGCTGCTAACGACGACGCAGTTGGGATGTCGACGAGACTGCCGTCTTTCGCACTCTGTCGCAGTTCCTGCTTGCACCGGACGCACACGCCGACCGAGTTCTGCCGCTCTCGTGGGCGGCGAGAAGACCTGTCTTCACTCGGACGACTCGGCGCTGCTGCGTTCGACTCACGCAGGTCTTCTTCCTCGTCATCCGCTTCGTCTTGCGCGCGTCGCTGCCGCTCTTCTTCGCGAGCGGCTTGGAGCTCCTGCGCCGCCAGCATGTCGCTGTGCTGCTCCATCAGAGATGCGATTGTGTCGTCCTTGCTGGCGAGAACGACGTTCATGTCTGCAACGCGGTCTTGGAGCGCGTCGAGCTCGCTTTCAACGGCAGCTTTCTCGGTCGCCAGGCTCTGGTTCTCGTGGACGAGCGGCCGGAGCTTCTCGACTTCCTCTCGGCTCAGCTCGTACTTCTTCTCGAGTTTCGTGTAGTTCTCCCGGAGCTCCACGGCTTTGACCTTCTCCGTGTCTTCGCGCATCTGTCGGAAAATCGTGTTGAGCGTCTTCATCGTGTCGCCCATCTTGGTCATCTGCTCCTTCGCTTCAACGGCCTTGTGCTCCATCTCTTCCTTGCGTGTGTCAAAGCTCGCGTGGAGACGCTTGATCTCGGCCTCGTACTGCTCCTTCTTGTCCTCTGTGTCGCGCGCGTGGCTCTCCGTCGCACGGGCGATCGCTTGGCGCATGCTCTCGAGGTCCCCTAGCGCTTGTTGGAGCTCTCGGAACCGCGCACAGTAGAGCTTCTCGAGCTGGAAGAACGCCTGCGCGTACTGGATCCGAGCCTTCCGGAGGAGCACGCCTTGCTCGAGAAACGACATGGTGAGCATCGCTTCGAGCTCGCCGAGCACGACGTCCGACCACTTTTGCGCAAAGAAGAGCTTGACGAGGACGCGCTGGTTCTCGACGCTCTTGCTGTCCACGTCTGGCGTCTGCACCGTGGCTGCAGTTGAAGCGGCGTGATCGACACTGGAGGACGTTGGCGAGTACTTGCGTGCAACGCGCGTCTCAATCAGCACAAAGTCCCGGTCGATCAGCGCTGTCTTCTCGTCGCATGCGACGTCCCAGTCAGTCCGCTTGCTTGCGAACTGCATAGCGACTTCGAAGCACTTGTCGAGATCCAGTACGTCGACTCGTCTCGATGGCCGCTCGACCCCTGTGATGCTGTTCGTGCCTCCACTCCCGACTGTGCCGCTCCCCCCGTTGTTCCCCTTCGAGCGCTCCTCGGAACCCGGCAAGAAGTGCCACGTTTTGTGCCGGCTCTGGGCAGCGTTGCAGCAGCTCTCGGCCATCCGCTCGACTGTGTAGAAGTGCGATACTGTGTCGTAGTCTTCGTCGCGCAGATGGTTTGCGTTCGCAGTGCCGACTCGCGTCGGCATTCCAAGTACTTCGATGGGCTGGGAGGTGCTACCGGGCGCCATCTTTGGCAGCAGCCTCTTCGAGTGCTTGACGTGTTCAGGGGAAAGAGTGTGCTGGTGCTGATGCCGACTGAGTCGCGGTGATGATCTGCTGGTCTTTAGCTGCGTTTGCTTCTCAAAGAATGGTACTGGGCGGAAGAGCGAGCTCTGGTGGAGCGGCCCCGAGCCTTTCTGATCAAGAAGGAACTTGCGCACGTCAAACTCGCCCTCAGTCGCCTCCAGGCGTCCAGCGCTTGACGTCCTCCTCCCCACTGTCGCTACCAGTCGGGTTCTCGCGTTGCTTTGCAGCGACTCGAGTTGGAGCGTCGCACTGCCCATCGCAGTGAATGGCCGCGTCGACGTCGACGCCGACGCGAGCTCGTCTGTCGGAGCCCTCACCGAGCCGTCCATTGTATCGTGGGGTGAATGAACTAGCTTGAATCTCACTTCAGGAACAGTAGTTTCACGTCTTGAAACATCCTAGTCCTCCCACCATCTTGTTGAAAGGACAGTGCAAGCCGCAAGACAAGAGCAAGAGCTGAAGGCTGGAGCCTTTCAACGCAAGCGATAGCAAGATTGGAAAGAGATCGAAGCGATTGGGTCTGTCGACTTTGCAAGTGAGCTACTACTGTAGTGTCATCGGGACCAGAAGCCCATTCGCACCAGTGCAATGACCGCGACGTATCGGTCGAGCCGGTCGGAACCCACCAGTTACACCTCCGAGTCAATGAGGATCCACTTGATCCGACGGAAGCACTTGCGCACAATCTCCTCGAGCTCGCCGAACCGACCGCTGTACATGAGCAGGTTGTGCATGAGCCGGAGACGGTCGCCGACGTGGCGCAGCCGCTTCTTGATCAGGTTCAGCTGCGCGGTGCCAAGTCCCGACGGGATGAGGTTGTCTACGACAGTGCGGAACACGTAGCCGTCGAGCGGCTCGAGGAGCCCAACGCGCAGCTGGAGCTCCGCTGGGCACGCGTCGCCGAGCTGGTCGAGCTTCGCTTGGTACGACGCCAGGATCGCCGTGACTTTGTCCCACGCAGCCTCTTGACCAGGCAGCGGTGCGAGCTTCGACGCGTGCGCGTACTCTTCGTGGTACCGTTCGCGGCCAACGACACGGAGGAGCATGTTGAAGAGCGCGAGCTGGAGCGCAATCTGCTCGCCAGGCTTGTGGTGAAACTCTTTCAAGAGCCCGTCGAGGATCCAAAAGATACTCAGCGCCTCCGCTGGATCGTCGCGACACTCCCACACGAGCTTCGCGACCGACGTGTCGACGTGGAGCTTCGCGTCCTGCGTCAAGAGTCCAAAGTGCTCCATCCAGCGAATCGACTGGCTCAAGTACCCGCCCGTGGTCGGCTTCAGCGTCGTCAACTCCGTAGCGTCTGGAGCTGCTGGTGCATCACCACTGCCAGCCATGTACTCGAGCAGCGGGTGCGACACGATCCGCTCCATAATGTCGCTCCCGACAGTCGGCGACAGCAGCCGCTGGAGTGCGATTGTCGGGTAGAGCGACTTGCGGCCAGTGACGTCTGGGAGCAGACCACGCATGAGGAACTGGATGCGCGTCCACGCGAGCCCAGCAAAGACAATGTTGCCTTGCCGGTCGAGGCCGCGACGACCAGCGCGACCAGCCATCTGCTGCACCATGAGCGACGTCAAGCTCTCTTCCGACGTGTCTTCGAGGAAACAGCACGTCCGGAACGGCATGTTCACACCGTACGCGAGCGAATCGTCCGAGAAGACGACTGCGAGCCGACCAGCTTGAGCGAGCGACTGGACAATGCGCAAGTACGCAGCTGGGAGGTTCTGGTTGTAGATCCCAATCCCTCGACGGAGCGACCGGACGAGCGCGTGGCCGTCGTCCGAGTCCTCAGACAGCTCACGACGCAGCTGCCACTTGATCTCTTTGAACTCCGTCGCAGTGAGCCGGTAGCCTGGTGGTGTGAGCACAAAGTCCGGGTGTGGGGCGTAAATGTCTGGCGCCGCCTTCTCTTCAAACGCCTGCGACTCGCGCTCTGTGTCTTCCTTGTCCTTCGCTTTCACCTTCGCTTCCCGCTTTTTCGCTGCCGCTTGCTGCTTCTCCCACTCCGCGTACTCGAGCTGCACCTTCTCGCGAAAGTTCGGGTACTTGGCGGTCTCGGCCGCTTCGATCGACGCAAGGAGCTGGTCAAAGAGCTGACGGCACCGCACCGAGTCGAGCTGGAACGCGATCGCAGGCACGAGGCTCGCACCGCAGAGCTGGTTCACGAGCGCGTACACGTCGACGGTCGGCGCAGCGGCGACTGGCGCTGCACGGAGACTCTCGGGCGCCGCAAAGAAGTTGAGCAGCGCCTGCGTCGCGTCTGGCTGGGTGAGCGAGAGCTCTTGGAGCCGGCGCTTCACCACGTCTTCGTACTTCTTCGACTCGAGCAGCGTGATACGGTGCGTGCGCTTGCCGAGGTCGAGCTCAAAGTCCGCGTCGTCGTCGTCGTCGCCCTTCTTGCCGCTCTTACCCTTCTTCGTACTACTGGTCTTGGTCTTGGCCGCCTTCTTGTCCTTCTTCACTGGCGCCGCTGCAGTCGTCGTCGCGTCCGCTGCAGTTGCGTCTTCAAGCGCTGTAAAGAACTTGTGCGGCGCCACGTCTTCAATCAGCGCCAGTGGGTAGTACGTCTGCATCGCTTGCCAGAGCGCGTACGTGTCCCGCGGCGTGAACGCAAGGTCGCCCGACTCGAACCCGTCTTTCGTGAGGTACTCGAGCGTAATGCCTGCACACGGGTGGAGCTCTACAAGCTCTTGTTTCGCCACAGTCTTCACAGTCGTTGTCTCGCTCGTCTCTTCGTGCCAAATCATGCGCTGGAGGTTGATAAACCGGCCCTTGTACTCGAGCATGTGGACGTCCCGCGGGTGGTGCGACTGCCACCAGCTTTGGAGCTTCGTCGCATTCCCAATCGTCGCAGAGAGCGCCAAGAACGGACACGTCACGGCCTTGATAATGCGCTCGAATGCGTCGCCTTCTGCACCGTTCAAGTCGTGCACTTCGTCGTAGACTGCGTACTGGAAGTCGTAGCCAATATCAATGAGCGTCGACTCGACTGCGCGTGGCGTCCCAACTGCAATCCGGAAGCCGGGCGGGAGGAACACTGTCCCCTCTGTAATGAGCGCCACGGTGCCTTTCACCATGGCCTGGAAGAGCGCTGCGACTTGCCACGCGAGCGGGTCCGTGGGGACAATGAACAGCACTTTCCCACCGACAACGGAGACGTAGGACGACAGTACCGTCTTCCCACTGGACGTTGGGGCGCACACGACGACCGAGTGGCTCGCGTCAATGTGCGCCAGCACTGTCCGTTGCCAGTCGTCGAGGATAAACTTGTTCATGTGGTGCATGTTGAGCGGCGGGAGGCGGTCCGACATCTCAGTGAGCTGGTACGCAATCAAGTCGCGGTTCGCGAGAAAGTCCGTGACGACTTTCACGTACTTGCGGTACTTTTTATGGACCGCCAGTAAGTCCGCCCGAAGCTTTGCGTCTTCGTCGTCTTCGACTTTGCGCTGCTTGTCCGTCTTCTTCCGGCCGTCGGGGCCAAGCACCGGCCGGTCTCGCATGAGCTTCACGCGTTGGATCTCCCAGAGCGTGTCGATCGCGTCGGTAAACTCCTTCTTCTTGCACAAGTCCCGGAGGATCTCGTAGAGCTGCTTGAGTCGGCCGGTCGGCGTGACCATCTTCATGGTCAAGAGGTTGTTGGACTTTTTCACATTCGCGAGCTTCTCTTCGTCGACTTTGCTCTGCTTTTCAAACTTGTCTTTCGCGACTTGCATGCGAATGAGGTCGGCTTTCTTGAGCTTCCCGCCAGTAGCGGCAGTGGCGGGCGGCCCCGTGCTCTTCTTGTCGTCACCTTTCGCTTGTTTCTTGCTGTCGTCTTTCGTCGCGTCTGTGGCTGCGGCGGCCGCGTCCTCGTCCTTCTCTTCTGGCCACAGGTTCCGTGGGTTGAACGGGTTCGTGGGCGCCAAGTCCCGCAAGATCACGGGCATGCGGTCGGGCCAGATCTTTTGCCAGTTGACGTCAAACATGCCGCCGCCCTTGTCCCCCATCGTGAGGAAGAGAGCGCGTGATCTCGGGGTGGTGGCGTGGGCTGTCAGAAGCTGCGTGCTCGCGCGCGACTTGGTGGTGTGGGCTGCGAGGTGGGTTGCGTTGTGATGGGGGGGAGTGCTGGTATGTATGAGCAGATAGAAACGGAGACGGATTAAACACTAGATTGCTATCAATATTATCTATAGAGAGTAGTTAGCAACATTAAATACTGCACTGCTACAATACATCTATTATATAAAGCAAGCATATCATTCGAGATCGAAGATCCGAAACGACTTCAAGGGAGCTTTTGGCTCGCTTTGGCACAACCAGCCATTTTGACGCTGTGAAGAAAACAGACCTGTCGTAGCGCATACAGCCCACGCAACAGCATGTTCCCCTTCTTTTTATCACTGTTCACTTCAACGACTGCACCGCTCACCACGTCAGGTCACAAGGAGACTTTGCTTGTTGTCTCTCGTGCCTCGCAATGGTGCGTGCGTCCCGCCTGCGGGCGTCTAGTCACCCCCCTTCGCCCCCACTAACTCGCCACCCTTCCCACAGTTTCGCCTGCGCAACCTCACAGCGCTGCGAACCTCCGCGGCCGCGCTCGCGGGCGTCGCATGCGGCGCCTCCCACTTCGCCACCACTTCGCGCTCCGAGAGCGACGCTACGAGCGACGCGGACGCGCCCGCAGTGACGCAGACGAGCGACAACGTGTGGTACCCGAACACGACCACGAAGCACTGGCACTTTTACAAGGGCAAGATGAACCCGCACTCGGCCAAGTCGCTCCGGCTCTTCAAGTGCGCCGACACGCCCATCGCTGACGAAATCGCGTCGTACCTCGGCGTCTCGCTCAACCACATGAGTGGTGCGTTACGTCTGCTTTGTGTCGGTGGTTGTGTGTATAGAAGGGACGTACTCACGTGCCTCTCAACGGCTGCAGTGAAGAAGTTTGCGGACGGAGAGACGAGCATTCTGGTCGACGACGGCGTCCGTGGCAAGCGTGTGTACATTGTCTGCTCTACAACCACCGTTGACCGGTGCGAGAACTGGGCGGCTATGGTGGTTCTATAGTAGAGCTCAGAGCGAGGGCGACTGACGTGGTGGTTTGTGGTTTGTGGTTTTTGGACGCTTCCAGTGTGATGGAGTTGCTGCTATCGATCGCTGCCATGCGCCGGTCGTCCGCCAAGAGCATCACGGCTGTCATTCCATTCTACGGCTACGCCCGTCAGGACCGGATGCACAAGGGCCGTGAGCCAGTGGCAGCTGCAGTACGTCGTCTGTCGTCCTCCCACCACTACTCACTTCCCTCACTTATCTCACACACTGGTGTCGTCACGCCCGTTCTTCGTCTCTCTCATACATTACAGGACATTGCGCGCATGCTCGAGGTGATGGGTGTGGACCACGTCGTCACCGTCGACCTCCACAGTGCGCAGATTGAAGGCTTCTTCAAGCCCGAGATTCCAGTCGACAATCTCCAGGCCTTTCCTGTTGGCTCCGTCTACTTTTCCGAGATGCAGCAGCTCACGAACCCGATTGTCGTCGCGCCGCACTCGTCTGCTGTCCACCGAGCCGTGCTCTTTCGCGACACACTCTCGCGCACGATCGACGAAGCGGTGCCGCTTGCGTTCGTGGTCCGCAAACACCACATTGACCACTCGCTCCCTGGCCAGCTCATTGGCGACGTCGCAGGCCGGGACTGTATCATTGTCGACAACCTCGTTGACACGGGCTCGACGCTCGTCAAGACAGCGCAAGTGCTCAAGGGCTGCGGCGCCAAGAGCGTGTCGGCGTTTTGCGTCCACGGCCGCTTCTCGTCCGACGTGAGTGGTGGTTTTTGGGGAATTTTGTACGAGGAAGGTCACTATTATTGTGGACTTCTGACAAAATGTCGTTTTTAACAGAGCGTGCAGCAGATCGAAGCGTGCGAAGAGCTCGACTTGCTCGTGACGACCAATACGATCCCAGCGCAGATGGAGTCCCGCGAACGCAGCTCCAAGATTGTGACGCTCTCGGTCGCGCCGTTCATTGCAGAGGTCATCTCGTGCATCCACATGAAGGGCTCGATCATCCAGGTGACCAAGACCATGTGAGCAAGCACCACCTCGCAGATGGCGGTCTCCACTTTGGGAGCGAGTTACCACTTTGCGAATACAATTTACACTATCGAATAGCCTACATTGTTTCGTAGGTACGATGCTGGATCCGAGTGTTTTTTCACACGCCATTTCCGCAAGTGACTGCACCAAGAAGCGCTCAGCTCAGCTCGTCCACTTCTGCGTGTGCGTCCGTCTCTCGCGTCAACCAGCGCTGTTAGGAGACAATGATGAGCGAAGAGCAGAAAGCGAGCGACCTGGAGTTTATTACCGTGGACGCAGCGGAGGCGGGCGTGCCGGCCGCGAGCGTCAAGGTGCCGGCAGCCAAGGGCTCCAAAGCCGAAGACGGCCAGGCTCTGTACGTCCGCTTGCGTGGATCTGGTCATCTGTTCTGTATACGAAAGCTGTGGTGTGTCTGACAGTACACACTGTGTTGCTCGTACAGGCTCTCGTCGATGCGCAAGAGCGTGACGAACGCCAAGCACCCCGTCGCCGCCTTCTTCCACCTCTTCTTCAAGGTGCGGACGTGGTACAAAGGCTGGATGCGTGCATGATTGCTTGCCAGCTGACTCCCATTCCGTTATATTCCACAACACCAGGGCCTCGCACTCTTCATGTACCTCTTTGGGAGCGTCCTCTTTAGCAGCTACGTGTTCATCTTTGTGGTGTGCATTCTGCTGCTCGCGTTCGACTTTTGGACCGTCAAGGTGCGTCATCTCTCGACTATACAGGACTGACTATACAGTCGCAGCCAGAGACCTGAAAACAGCCCATCTCATGCTCTCCTAGAACGTGGCTGGCCGGCTGCTCGTGGGGCTCCGGTGGTGGAACCGCATCAACGACGACGGCTCGAGCGAGTGGGTCTTTGAGTCGCACGAAGACATGACGGAGATCGACCCGCTGGACGCGCAGGTCTTTTGGCTCGGACTCTACGGCGCCCCAGTGGTCTGGACGCTCCTGCTCCTTGTCGCAGTGCTCAAGCTCAACGTCCAGTGGGTTCTCATTGTCGCGGTCGCGCTCGTGCTCAGCAGCGCCAACATTGTCGGCTACACCAAGTGCAAGACCGACGCGAAGCAGAAGATGCACGCGCTCATGTCGCAGGGAGCGCTCGGCGCGCTCTCGACGTCAGCGGGCTCGTCGCTGCTCTCGACACTCGGAGGCTTCGCACTCAGCAGCGCTGCGAGGGGCCAGACGCCAGCGAACCCGAGCGTCACCGTCTAAGAGAGAGAGAGAGAGCGAGATGTACTACGTATCAACGAGCGACGAGGAGCAGGAGCCGTGGCTGCGTGCGTGGCTCGGGGACGACCGACGGACTGGAGCGTACCTACACCAACCTACTTCTGCGGCGCCGCAATGAGGTCCTTGAGCTGCTCGTTCAGCTGCGTGTAGAACTTGTGGTACTCGAAAATGTCGCCTTTGCCACGGCGCACTTCGACCAGGTGGAGGCTGTCGGCGAGCATGTAGATGTGGATGACGACGCCGACTGCGCCTTTCGGCGTCTGCAGCACGGCCTTCACTTTCGACGCGCTGTCGACGCTCAGCTCACAGTGGAGCGACTCGAGGTACCCCGTGAGCCGCGCAAGGATCCCCGCGGCGGGGATCGTCGACGTGAACTGCGTCGAGCGCTTCACGCGCTTCTCGTCGTTGCTCTGAAACATGCGGTTCAACGCGACGCCGCCGCACATGTTGATCAAGTCGAACGCGTTCATGACTTTGAGACCACCGCTTGGACCACGGCCGTCGACTGGTTTCTTCTTTGCCGAGTTCACTACGTCTTGGTGCTCGAGGATCGCTGCGTCCAAGTCCGCCTGGCTCGGTTTGATCTGGAACGCAGGCGGCGCTGGACGAGCGGCAGCAGCAGCAGCAGCAGCAGCAGCTGCCATCGCTGCATGCTCAGTCGCACTCTCGGCCACCGCTGCCGTCACGGCCGCGGACGTCGTCACGACTGGCGCAACGACTACGCCGCCGTCTGCGTTCACAAACCAGTCGTCGACTGCAATGTCTGCGAGGTTGATGCGCGTCTCGGGGTCTGGGACGAGGATGCGGTTGAGCAGCGACTTGACCCGTGGCGTGAACCAACTCGGGTACGAGAACTCGGCTTTCTGGATCTTGCGGAAGAGCGCCGACATTGTTGGCTCGTCGAACGGCAAGAAGCCCGCGAGCAGCACGTACAGAATCACGCCAATCGACCACACGTCCGCCGCTCGGCCGTCGTAGCCCTTGTCCGCGAGCACTTCCGGCGCCACGTAGTTCGGCGTGCCGCACGTCGTGTGCAGCAGCGACGCCCGCGAACTCTCAGCGCCGCCTTCGCCACCGCCTTCGTACAGCGCCGAGAGCCCAAAGTCCGAGATCTTGAGGTCGCCATTGTCGTCCAAGAGCAGGTTCTCTGTTGGATTTCATGCCACGAAAGCCACGAATGGGTCGTCTCGTCAGTCAGTCTGTCTTTTAAGCCGTACGCCTTCGACGGACGACGGACGACGGACGACGGACGACGGACGCACCTGGCTTGAGGTCGCGGTGGCACACGCCATTCTCGTGGCAGTACTTGACGCCGTCCACGAGCTGGCGGAAGTAGAACCGCGCCGTGTCTTCGCTAAAGCTGCTCGCCCATACGCAATCACGAGAGAGGAAGAAGATGAAGCCACGGGTGAGACAGGGACGATGCAACACCCCCGCCCAGCCACTCAGACGGCACATGGCTACGCTTTTCACTAGTGTGGGTTCAGAACCAACAAACAGCCCAAGACGCACCGGCCTTCGCTCACAATCTTGTCAAAGAGCTCTCCGCCCGTAATGAGCTCAAGCACAATGAAGATCTAGGTACAAGTGCGGGTATCGTGAGTTCAAGTGCGCTGTTTCCAAGCAGCTGCCACCAAGAGCAGGAGACTCACCTTGGTGCGACTCGCCAGCACTTCGCGCAGCACGACCACGTGCCGGTGGCGCACCATCTTCATGATCGAAATCTCCTTTTTGATCTGGGCGCCCATGTTTTGCTTCTGGATCTTCTCCTTGTCGAGCACTTTGATCGCCACGCGCTCATCGGTCTCCGTGTTAATTGCGTACTTGACCCTTTCATTATTCATAGTACAGTAGTTACAGTAGTTAACACCCCGTCCATTCATTCATTCCACACAAAAGCCACCGACGCCGTCACGACAGACAGCAGAGGCGAGAGGAGGAGGAGGGGGACGTACTTGCCAAACGTTCCTTCGCCGAGGGTCTTGCCGATCTCGTACTTGCCTGTGCGAGCGAACAACCGCATGCGAAGGGGGGGACGACGAGAAGAAGATCGCGTGAGTTGTTTGGTTGGTGACCACCGCATGGGAGCACGCGAGCGAGGAGGAAGCCGTGAGGGTGGTCTGCACAACAGAGAGTGGCAAGAAGAGAGAGAAGGGGGAGCGTGCGCACCAACTTTCTTCACCATGGCGTCTGCGGAGGGCGGGGCGGGGCGGATCTGCGCGCAGTTGGGTGAGTGAGCAGTTGCTCCACTTGAGCTTTTGAAGTCTTGGAGCCTCTTTCTTGGCTGCTTCCGTTTGGATTTTCAGGAATTTGCGCTTCTTTTTTCTGCAAGATATTGTTTTTACAAAATAATTATTGTACTGAAATAAGTTTTAGATTTATTTCAAATTATTTTAAATTCACATTTTATCACCCAGCCTCGGAGGCGAAGCCCACAATGGCTTCAAGCGCGCGACTGCGCACGCGTCCCAGCATTATTGGAAGCGATCCTTCAACCGTGGAAGTCTCCTCGCTTGAGCTATTGTGCAGAGCGTGTCGCGTCGGGGACGAGAGAACGGCGCGCCGCGTGCTTTTCCGTTTGCAGCAGCAACAGCAGACTGGCGCGACTGTACGAGAGCTGCTAAACGCGGTCGCCATCGACGGCTACACACCTCTCGCAGCCGCGTGCCGACACGGCCACGACGCGTTAGTGACTGCTCTCTTGGAGCACGGTGCTGACGCTAACGCCAGCAGTCGCCACGGCATCACCACTCCACTGATCATTGCTGTACAGCAAGGCCACACCAGCATCGTCGAGAAGCTGCTGGCGTTTGGTGCGCACGTGACTGCTTCGTCGCCTACGAAGGTGTTCGCGACACCATTGTCCGCTGCTGCAGCGGGTGGCTGCATGGACATGTTGCACATCTTGATGACGCACGGCGCTGACGTGAACGAGGAGAACCGAAGCGGATACACGCCACTCATGATGGCGGCGAGCAAAGCACACATGGATGTTGTTGTCGCACTGCTCGTGGCTGGTGCAGACCCAAACATCGTCGCTTGTGATGAAGACGGCTGGGGTGCGCTTCACATCGCCGCGTGCTTAGGACACGTGGACGTTGTGGCAGAGTTGGTGCAGCGAGGTGCGCAGACGGAGCTGCGATCCGGCAACACAGGGTACTCCCCACGGGAGGAGACAGCGCTGCATGTCGCAGTGACAGCGAACCGTGCTGGTGTTGTGGCAAAGCTGCTCGACATCGGTGCCGACGCGAACGCGACGGACGCGACGGACGCGACGCCGCTGCACAGAGCTGCTAGCTGTGGGTTGACGGAGATTGTGGCGCTGCTGATCGCGCACGGAGCGGATGTCGACGCACCAGGTCACTACGGGAACACGCCGCTTCATGTCGCGTCCAGCGTTGGGTCAGTCGACACTGTCGCGGAGCTGCTGGCGTGTGGAGCCGACGCGAATGCGAGGAACTTCTCTGGAGCGACGCCACTGCATAGTGCGATGCGGTTAACGAGCACGAGTGTCCTCCTGGTGCTTCTAGCGCATGGCGGGAGGCTCGACGCACTGACGAACGCAGGCGAAACGTTGCTGCATGTAGCTGCAGGGAGTGGGTGTTTCGACATTGTCGCTGCGCTCTTGGATCTCGGTGTGAGTATAAACGCAGTGACAGCAGCCGGCGTGACTGCGCTTCGCATTGCGGTGGCAACCGGCAGTGATCACATCGTCCACGAGCTCTTGCGCTGTGGCGCGGACGTCACGATCACATCGCTGACAGACGGCCAAACTGCGCTGCACACGGCTGCTTCGCTCGACAACCAACGGCTCACGCTGGCGCTTCTGGAACGAGGTGCTGATGTGAATGCCCAAGACACGCACGGCGACACTCCGCTGCATCTCGCTGCCAGTGGCTCGAGTCGAACCTGTGACGAGACGGTGCGAGCGTTGCTGGCGGCCGGCGCAGTCGTGGATGCGACGAACTCGTTCCGGCAGACCCCACTCCACCTGGCGGCTGCAATGGCGCACACACGAAACGTCGAGGTGCTGCTGGCGTACGGTGCGGACGTGGACGCAGTGCGCGCGGACGGCATCACGCCCCTTCACGACGCCGCTGCGTGTCAAGATCCGAAGGCCGGGGACGTTGTGAAGCTGCTGCTCGAGTATGGAGCGGATGTCCATGCGACCACTACAGACGGTGAGGCTGCTCTGTACATTGCGGTGCTTGGGGGGGCACTCTGACGTCGTCGACTTCCTATCTGTTTTTGCTTTGGTTGTCCAGTTGACAGTGGGGTTGCCACGATGTGAGCCTCACAAGCTTGAGTGTGGGTGGTCAGCGTCGATCGTTTACCAAGTCAGAGATTACTCTGTGGTGAGAGCATTCGTGAATGGCAATCAGTTCTGCTCCACAGGTCCAAGGATTGCGGCTCGTCGACTGTGATGCCAACCAGTCCACGATGAGTGCAGTGTGGACCTGCATGCACCGATGTAAGACCTCCGCCTGGTCCTTTCGGACCACCCATGAGATGGATTGTTAATTCGCATAGGGTATTAAAGTCACCTTACATCTGTTGACCTGGGCTCCCATTGGTCCCTGGCTCAATCATGATACCAGAAAGCAGCCAATGAGCGCGCGCCCGGGGCGTGCCACCTGGAGTGTCGCTTCAAGTGAAGCACCACACTGCCTCTGCTCAGCGTGTGCCAGTACAGACGATGATGAGCATCCCGTGCTGGCGAACGCACTCAAATCTTCACGTGAGAGCGCACCATTTGGCCCTGGTGGTCAGAAATGTACGACCGGAATAATAGGACAGTGTACCTTCTCGTTGGGACCTCACTACGGACCTGACAATGAGGACCTCACGACGCGTCTCCACCATCCGATCTCACTCCTGCTCGTTCGCTCTCCAACGAAACGTTGAAGACTCTCACTGGTGGTCGCGATGGCTGAGATCGCGGGCAAAAGTATCGGTTGCCAGTCCAAGCCGAAGACCACTCGCGCATTGGCTCTCGACTGCAAACACCGAACGCGTCTCCACTCTCGCGCACGTAGCCATGGCCCCACCGTCGATCCCGCTCACGCCCGAGTCAATCGACTACGCGGCTGTGAGGACGCCTCGCCAGGACGGCACACCTTCCTTTCCTCCAGCGCACCCGACGCCAACATGGACCGAGAAGTATTGGTTCCTCGGTAGCCTCGCGCAGGTGATCGCTGCCGGATCCGCTGGAGTGTACTTCGCTGCCACAGTCGTGTACCTTACGCCGTACTACTGGGTCATCGACCCGAAGCTCGCGATTTGGTGGGGAGTGCCGTCGGAAGCAGAGCTCGAGGCGAACCCGGACGCATCACCGGGACACCCTGAAATGACGCTCTCAACCTACCTCTTCCTCGGTCTCTTCGTGCCGTTTCTGCTCGGATCTGGTGCTGTTCACTTCCTCCGCAACTTCAACGTCCGCCGCATCACGTCACGCTACCTCTTCAAGATCGCGATGGTGCTCCGCCGCAAGCCAGTCGTGTTTGGGAAACTGAGCTACTTTGGCTACGGCGAGCTCCTCTTCCTTGTCGTGTTTTTGTTTGGCGGCAACGTGTTTGTCTCGTGGTACCAGTACGACGCGTACATTGGGTACATCGTAGACGAAGGCACCGAGCTCACGCTGGATGTCTACCTGGGACAGATCGGCCTGCTGCTTGGATACACGTGCGTGTGGAACATGGCGTTCCTCTTCCTCCCTGCGACGCGCAACTGTGCGTGGATGGAGTTCCTCGGCATCTCGTACGCGAACGGCATCAAGTACCACCGCTGGACGGGCGTCATGGTGCTCGTCACGGGCGTCGGGCACACGATCCCGTACTACTGGCTGTGGGTCCGTGAGGGGACGTGGCTCGACGAAGCGCTTCCGTGCTTCGACTGCGCGGTTGGGAAGAAAGGTGTCGGTCGGCACGTGTGGTTCAACGTCTTTGGCGAGCTCGCACTCATCTGCTTCCTCGCGCTCGCGTTCGCGTCGCTTCCGTTTGTGCGCCGTCGACTCTTTGAAGCGTTCTACTACGTCCACCACCTCTTCATCCCAGGTGTGATCTTCACGGTTCTTCACTTCCCAGCGACGACGTGGTTCATCTTCCCATCGTTCCTGCTCTACTTCATCGACCGCGCTGTCTCGAGCTCGAGCGCGTTCTGGCCGGTTCAAGTCACTGAGTTCACGGCTCTGCCCGACGGGATCGTCAAGGTCGTGATCGCGCGCTCCCCGCACGACGACGGGAGCTACCACATCGGCCAGTTCGTGTACTTGAACGCACCAACGGTCTCCAAGCTCCAGTGGCACCCGTTCACCGTCGCTTCGTCGCCGAGTGCAAGCGCGTCCTCCCTCACTGTGCTGCTCAAATCACTCGGTGACTGGACCGCAGGCATGGCCGAGTATGCGCGCGAGTGCGAAGCCAAGAGCGCACTCCCGACGCTGTACATGGACGGCTACTACGGCGAGTCCCTCGACAAGTACCAAGAGTACCCGACCGTGTGTTTGGTTGGAGGCGGGATCGGGGTGACGCCAATCCTCCCGATCTTGGAAGACTTGGCGACGAAAGCAATGCGGAACGCTGGCGAGCTAACCCAGCGCGTGTTCTTCTTCTTCACATTCCGCGAGCCGTCTCTGCTCGAAGAGCTCCACCCAGTGCTGTCAGTGTTGCGAGAGCTGGATCCCCAGGAAAAGCTCTTCAGCTACCGCCTGCACTTGACTCGGCTGCAGACGGAAGACGCGCTCGACCGACCCATCCAGTCCGTGGCGAGAACGCGCGAGAAGTTCCTTGGCGAACCTCACCGCAAGGGCCACGCTGTCGGTGCTTCGACACCGTTCGCTGCGCCGCTCCGAACGCCTGGCGTCAAGTTCGCGGCGTACGGGCTGATCATCATCGTCGCCGTGTTCCTCGTTGCGTATCTCGAGTACGGCAACGGGAAAATCGTCGATGGAGGCAAGAAGTCGCAGCTGTGGATGGTCCAGGACTTTGTCGAGATCTCCGTGCTTCTCGTGTGCTGTTTCCTTGTCTACGCTGCCATCCTGATCGAGCGGTTCATGAAGCAGCGCCGCAGTATCGTCAGCGACCGCGATAACACAGAGAAGGCGGAGGAGATCAGCGACGCCGTATTCTCTTCGATCGCGCACGGGATTCCCGATCTCGCGACGCTCCGCGACTTGCTGGCAGCGCATCACGTCACACTCGGCAGCCGACCGGACATGACCGAACTCATTCGCGAAGCTCTCGTCGGTCATGAGGACTTTGAGGCGCATAGTGGACCTCGCTCGCACACCAGTCAGGCGGTCGGCGTCTTTGTGTCTGGACCGGAAGCGCTGAAATCGGCGACAGAGTACGCGGTCGCAAGTGCAGGCGCGCACCACTTCGACATCCACGCAGAGGAGTTCGAGTTGTAGATGCTGTAGCTTCAGTCAAGCATTCGTGGAAGTGTCCGAGTGATTGAACTGAATACTTCGCAGGAGGGAGGACCGTAACTTGAAGGAACACCTACAACAGTGACTCGGATGGCTTGATGAGGTGAGTGGGTTCTTCAGACGAGCTCTCGCCACGCACTTCCGTTCATCAAAATCCAGTCAGCCGTCTTCACTCGGCTCGCCAAGTGGACAGTAGATCTACAGTCGCTGGACTCGCTCCTGTCGCCATCGCGTACTGTATTGGGGTCCACTCACCGTCGCTTGAATCGTTCGTGTCCGCACTATTCGCCAACAGCCTGGAAACGATCGTTACTTGGCTCGACTCGATAGCCACAAGAAGCGGCGTCATTCAGTCCAAGTTGTTCACGTCTGCATCCGCTCCGTCCGCCAGCAACACTCGAACGATCTCGTCGTCGTTCGCTCCGCGAGTAGCGCAGTGGAGCGGTGTGTTGCCGTCGACGTCCTGAGCGTTCACATCAGCGCCGTGTTGCAGCAACTGTATCGCGATAGTCGTGCGCTTCAGAGAAGCCGCAGTGTGCAGCGCCGACGAACGGTTCGTCGGACAAGTTGCAGTGGCGTCCGCTCCGCGCGCCAACAGCTCTGCAACGATTCGCTCGCTCCCAACGTTCACAGCGCACCGTAAGATTGACACGCCCCTGGTTCTTATGGCGTTCATATTTGCGCCTTGGTTCATCAGCTCCATTGCAACATCGACGTGTTCGTTATAGACAGCACTGTAGAGTGGCGCGTCGCCTGTATCCGCTGCGGTGTTCGCTTGAGCGCCATGCGCGATCAGCTCCAGCACAGTGCCCATGCACCCGTCCCTGGCTGCTTCATGCAGTGGCGTCCACCCGCTCGAGTCCGCCACGTTCACGTCCGCTCCGTGCTGCAAAAGTTCCTCGACAATGTGCGTGTGTCCTGATTGCGCCGCATAATGAAGAGCTGCCAGACCCGTCGAGATGGTGACGTCTGGATCTGCTCCTCGTGCCAGGAGCTCGGTCACGACGTCCGTGTATCCTTCTCTTGAAGCGATCATCAGTGGGGTTTCACCGCTTTCATCGGTAGTGTTTGCATCAGCTCCGCGAGCAAGCAGCTCCGAGACGACTTGCTCGTTGCCTGTCGCCGACGCGATGTGGAGCGACGTTCGATGGTTCGGCAGCGTTGCGTCGACATCAGCACCATAGTCGATCAGAAGCTTCACGACCAGGCGGTGTTTGCTGGATTGTGCAGCAGCGTGGAGAGGCGTCGAGTGGCTTGAGTCTCTCGTCCTTGGATCAGCACCGAGCACCGAGAGTGTCTCCACCGCTCGAGTTTGATCCTGCTCGACGGCAAGCTGCAACGCAGTCGACAGATTCCGATCGGTGGCTTCCACGTCAGCTCCACTTTTCACTAGGTGGCTGATGACATCGACTGTCCTTCATGTGCTGCATGATGAAGCGGTCTCCTGCCGTCGGTCGACATCACAGTGTTGGGGTTCCCACCGCGTGCTAGGAGCTTCGCAACAATACTTACTCGCCCCATCTTGGCAGCAGCCATGAGCGGCGTCCAACCGTTCTCGGTGGCCGCATCAACTTTCGCACCATGTGCCAGCAGCACGACCACTGTGCCAGCATATCCGTCTTGAGCAGCCACGAAGAGTGGCGTCACACCAGATGTACGTCCCGCGTTCACGTCCACGCCGCACTCGCGCAACAACCACGTCACGATGTCTGTGAACCCGCCCTCGGCTGCCATGAAGAGCGTGGTCTCCCCCTCCAAGTGTGACGTGTTCACTCGCGCACCGAACTTCACCAGCAGCTTCATGACGTCCCCATCACTGTTCTTTACGGCGTAGAGGAGAGGCGTCCATCCGTCAGCCTCAAACCTGACATTTGCATCGGCGCCGTGCTCTAGAAGCATCTCCAAGATGCCGAGATACCGCTCCTGTGCTGCGATGTACAGCGGCGTTGTGCCGTCTGCCTTCTTCGCCTCCACATCCGCTCCGAGCTCCAGCAGTGTCGCCACGACGGTGCTGTGTCCATATTGACACGCAGTGATGAGCGGCGTGTCGCCTCTGCTACCACCCGTCGCATTTAGCAAGCCTTTCGGTACAGCTGCTGTAGATCGATGGGCTTTCGCGTCACCACCATCGTTCTTATCTACTTGATCTTCATGGGCTTGGAACGATAGAACGATCCCACGCACCAGTAGTGCATCCCCTTCGCGGCACGCAACGATGAGCTGCTCGATTGACGGGCCAGTACCGCTGCTCGATTGACGGGCCAGTACCGCTGCTCGCCTCCATACTGCTCTCGTTCTCACGCGCTGTCGTCAACAAACAGATGAATGAGCAGCTGGGATTCAACCCACTCCAACTCCATTTATAACGACAAGGCAATCTCTCGCGAAGTCGGTTGACTGTTGACTGAAGCCAGCCGCTATACTGAAGCTCAAGTGGGGAGTTGTCTGTGTTTGCCCCACTGTAGTGCAGCAGCAGCTCAATGGCGGAGTCGATCAACTGTGATAAGGAGACTCTACTGTATTGCATGAAGCAATTGAGACGGCTGTTTCTCGGTTGTTGTTGTACCAGTACGCACAAGAGACCTCGAACGCGTTGAATCGTCAAGGAGACTTGGTAGCTTCGATCAGTACTAGGTGAGATGGCGAGACGGGGGCGGCTCGCGCGGTGCAAGCATTGATTCGACAACTTTTACCAGAGTGATGGAGAAACAGGTGTCCTGATCGATAAGCTGGGTCGTCCTGGCCTTCATGTCGATTCACAACGAATGAGGTCCTCGCAAGCTGGACAATTTGTTCAGCTCAACTTCCATAAAAGCGGGAGTACAGTCAAGTACCATTTCCGTAACCGGCGTAAACATGGCTGCAACTGATGACGAAGTTATTTTTGCTGCTTCGTTTGAAACCACTACGGGCGCCGCATCAAACAAACTCTCTCGCATTCTATCTGTCGAAGGAAGCGCCGCAAGAACGCTGGAGAGGTGCTCTTAGTAGCGGCATGAAGGTTATGAGCGCTCGCATGGGGGTGGGGAAGCCAAAGTATGGCGACGATGCCAACATTGCGATACCAGTGGACGAAGCGTACGCGGTGGTCAAGCGCGATCACAGATGGAAGAGAGTATACTTCGATATCGTGTCCGCGCTCTCGTTCTTCGCGATCTTCCTAGCGGCGCTCTTCACGCACATTCCAGCGACGAGCTCTATGTACAAGCTCGGCTACTCGGTCTCCTCAACGCTCGCTGCCTCAGGTGCCGACACGATCACGTCTGACTCCTCCATCAAGTTCGCAAACGTCCAGACAATCAACGACACGTTCAACTGGCTCACAGACGCGTTCGTACCGAACGTCTTTGTCACGGAAGACTACAACGGCAATGCGCTTGAGAAGGACAAGTGGGGACGCGTCGCGATGTTCAACAAGGTGCTTGGTGGCGTCGTCTTCAACACCACGCGCGCCAGCATCCATCCGTGCGACTCGGAGCAGTTCCTCCTCGACCTGTACCCGAACTGTTACGACCCCGAGCGCGCGACGATCGACACGGTGGTCATCACGTTTGACACGAACGCGTCGACAGCGACGGCTCGTATCAACCAGCTGAAGGATCGAGGCGATTGGCTCAGCTTCGCGACGCAGAAACTCCAGATCACAGTCGTCACGTACAACGGCGAAGTGGAAGCGTACACAGTGACCGATCTCACAGTCACGTTTCACCAAGGCGGGTTCGTCGAGCCGTCGTCGTTGACTACGCCAGCGCTGTCGGATCCGTACAAGGGAACGCGCATGATTGTGCTTGATGTGCTCGTGGGGCTCCTCTGGCTCGGGCGCATCACCTGGGTCATGAGCAAGCGTGTTGAACGGGGCCGAAGCGTGGACTTTGACAAGCACGTGCGGTTATCGAAACTGGACTTTGACTTGGACTTGGTCGTGATCACGCCAGTCGCTGGCTTCTACATCGTGCTCCTCCAGGTCGTCATGAAGATGAAGGCCGAGAGTTTCCGAGACAACCTCGCGCACCTTGTCGTCAGCGGCAAGACGTTCGGCGTGGACTCAGAGGAGCGCAGAGGGCTCCTTGCAGTCACGGACTCACTCAAGGAGATCGCAACGCTCACCGTCACGTTGCGTGTCGTGGCGATCATCGCTGTGCTGCTCATGGGCGGCATGGTGCTCATCGCTTTCCACGCGCACCCGAGCTTGAGTGTCTTGACGCGCACAATCGCTCGCGCACTGCAAAAGTTCGGCTCAGTCTTCGTCGTCTTTGTCGTCGTCTTTGTCACGTTCTCAGCGTCCGGGACGGTGCTCTTTGGGGACCGCGCTGAGAGCTTCTCGTCGTTCGGCAAGTCGCTCGAGACGTGCATCAACATGCTCTTTGGGAGCTTCGACTACGCGGCGATTCAAGACATGCACATCCCTGCCCCAATGCTCTTCTACTGGGCGTACATGATCATAGTGAGCCTTGTGCTCCTCAACATGATGCTCGCGATTGTCTTGGACGCGTACACCAGCGTCGGTGGGAAAGAAGACGACACCCTGTCGCCACCAACGATGTCTCGAGTGCTGAGTGTTTTCTGGTTCGGCATTGTCGAGTCGCTGTCCGGCTGGAGAACCTGGAAGCCGGACTGGAGAGCCTGCAAGCAGCTCAAGGACATTCGCAGTTCATTAAAGACGCCGTACCAGCGCAAGACGTGGAGCGAGACGTTGGCGCACTGTCGCGCGCTGACTGCTGATGAAGTGGTCGTAAGGGGACGCATCCGACCCGAGGTTCTTCGGCTCTTGTTGTCGAGACTGTGTGAAGCGCGCTTGGAGCTCCGTGCTGGCGACGTCGACTCGGCATCGAGTGCGGATATTTGCCAGGTGCTGACAGCAACGAGTCTCCAGAGCTGCTTTGCGAGCGCAAAGATCACGGACAGTATCGCGCACAGCACCATGAAGTTCATTCGAGCGGGAATGCCGGATGGCAAGCGAGTCAAAGTCACGACGACAGGGAACCAGCACGAACGGACCGTCGTGGAAGGGCACGACAAGTCTTCGAGCGGCCGCTGCATCAGCAAAGGCAGAGACGACTCGGGTGATGACGACGCGCCGGTGTCATGCTCAAGTGGTGCAGCACCGCCGCAGTTGCGAGTTAACAGCGTTGGTGCAGTTCGAGATGTTCACGTCGCGGAGCTGCTGCAGCAAGTGGCGGACATACAGCGAACACTTGCGCTGCTGGTGACTGCGTCCAGTGCGGAGAAAGAAGCGTCGTCGACAGAGAGCGCCTCTGACCGCGACCATGGCACGGTTCGACTCGGACGAGAATGTGAGACATAGGAAGAAAGCGAGCTTGCAATGTTGTTCGCTGCGTAAGAGATCACTGTTAGCGCTGTAGCTTTGGTTTTCGTGTGCTTCACTGTCCGGAGGCTTCACTCCTCCCTACGCCTACACTGCGTTCCTGATGACGTTCGTGCCTCTGTCTCGACGGTGAATGGGCGACGAGTGCCATTGATTTATATTGAGAACGCACCAACCAGTGCGGCACAGCTCAAGCTCAGCAACTGAGCAAAGCACTACGACGAGATGGTGTCCACGAACTGGCTGCACCACCGTATCTGGTGCGGCCCTAAAGGGGGCCGCCTCCCGCTCTTTCACGTGCTCGCAGCCAGCGAGCAGCAAGCTGAGGTTCGTTCGTTCCTCTTAGCGACGCAGCCCTGTCGTCGCGGGACTAACCGTCAGTGTATGCAGCTCAGCACTAGTACATTCTACTTTGGCTCAGAAGACTTTGCGCGCCTTCGAACGCAGGTGCGGCGTCGATCACTAGACGCATCTACTTGTCACATCGACTATGTCCCGGCGTGACTAACATGGAGGGCTACGTGGGTGCAGATCCGACTAAAGCTGACGGAGCTCCCAGCGATCCACCAAACGCGCCGGAGCGCAGCGACGTTTGCAAATGCACTCGAGTTACTGAGCGAGTACCTGCCGTATCTGCTCGCGTTGAAGCAGTTCCAGCGTCTTGAGAGTCATAGGCTGGACAGGCAGAGCGATGCGGTGACGGCGTTCCCGCCGCTGTTCTGCGGCTTCGACTTGATCGACTTGAGCTCAGACAGACTCGTTGGACGCGCGCAGCGAGCCGAGTTCACGGTCGCGGTGGACATTGTTCTGAGCCTCTTCGCCATGGCTCAGTTGACCGCGCTCTATGCGGAGGCTCAAGTAGAGCACGCAGCGTGTGTTCAGAACGCTGGGCTGCTGCAGATCGGAGAAGCAGCCTGGCAGGACGCTCGCAGGCTCTTCGAGCGGTCTACGGCGTTTGCTGAGCATGCGAGAAACGAGTTCGTGGGCTCGGAAGAAGCGCAGCGTGGGGCTGTGCTCCGCTTCTTCAGCAGCGTGGCCACCAGGGCACGAGTGCTTGGGCATTCGTGTGCAATCCACGGCATCTCCAGCCGAGTTTGTCTCGTACGCAACCTGGGACTGCGATGGCTGGCAACGAGGTCGCAATGTGTCGGTGACACTGCTAGCTGACACGTTGTGGTCGATGCGTTCAGCTGATTATGTTGGACGAGACAACCGAGCGGCTCGGGCGAGCAGTGTCGGCGTACGCGAGATGCGCGCACTCGATAGCGCGAACAGCTGCGTCACTGCTTAACTCGCTTCCTCCCAACGAGTACGCACTGCATCTGGCGCGACCCGTGCGTGGACAATGCGCTGATCGCTTGTGGTGTCTTGTGCAGCTTTACAAGGCAGCAGCAGTGGCTCTTCGAAGCGTACCAGACGCGGTGGAAGGCGCTCTACTACAGCTCGGAGCAGGCTGTGTTCCAACTCGACTTCAACCCTGGTACGGCCATGCTGGAAAGACTACACTTCTGTTGGCGCAGGAGTCCTGTGAACTTACGCTCTGGTGTCTTCCCACGGACGCGCATCCGCCAGAGATCGCAGTTCATTTCTTGGAAGCCGTCTCACGCCTTCGACTCGACCCCTTGCCGGCGTACTCACATCGCCACGACTCGTTCTTCACCCAACTGGCGCAAGAGCTGCAGCTTGCGCATCAAGAACACCTTAACAGAGCACTGGACGAGAAGACGTCGTTGATACGCGCCTGTGAGCAGAAGCTCGGCGTTTCGTGGAGTACGTCTAGCGGCTGGAGCAAAGCCGACTGCGAAAAGTTACTCAGGCTGCCAGAGGCTTCTGTAGTAGAGGACTCTGGCAGAGATGACGTTGCGCTGGACAATGACCACGGTAACGACAGCGAGGAGGCGAACTGGACGGTTCAGGTTCAGCAAGTGTTTGACGAGCACGAAGGCACTGTGCGCGAGCTGCTGGCGGTGGTCTGCGCAAGTGTGGACGCGTCCAACGCGAAAGCTGAGAACGGAGAGAGTCTGTGCCCCACCGATGCGTCGCAGGATGGAACACGCGACACTGACAGCGAAAGGCGGCAGCGACAACAACGTATCTTCGATCGACTCCCTCCGGCAACACGCATCGTGGCGCTTGGTATTGCAAAGCACTCGACAGCAACGGGTCCCCAGCAATGCGCTACCGCAAGCCCGAGTCGAGAGAGAGGGGATCACAGAACAAACCAACCGGACGCCCAAGAGACTTTCACGCAGCACGTAGCGGACTCGTCGTCGTCGCCAGCTCTGCTCGATACTGTTGAAGTCAAGAAGCGTCCATCGAGTACTCAGCTGCCAACGTCGGATGCGATCTCCAGACTGGGCACGCAGCGAGATACTGGATGGGTCAAGATGGTCGTCGGAGGCAAAACGCTCCACTTTGAAACTGCGAGCACACCTTCATACGGTGGCAACGCGTCTGCGTCCGTCGCATCTCACGCCTTCACGACAGCCTCGCGTCGCAATGCAGTTCCCATGGCACTTGTGGATGAGAACCTGTGTGAAGCTCGCGTCACGAGCAGTTCGAGTGCTCTCAGCGGCACTCGAGACCGAGTGCTCATGAAAGCTCGTCCATCATCGTCACCAGCACAGCTTAGTACCAAGAAAAGCAGCGTCTCGACAACGACGGAAGGACCCGTGACAGCACAACACAACGTGCATATGTGGGCGCCAACGCGCGGACAGTGCGCTCTCTGTGAGCGACGCTATATGCGCAGAGAGCTGGCCAGTGTCGTGCTCATGAAGCGGATCTTCGACCAGCGGCGCAAGTGGGGAATGGTCATCCAAGACTCGAAGAAGTTCAGTGCAGCGTCGTCTCTGTACGCCAAGGCGCCAGTGTGTTTGCTGTGCCGAGAGATCCTCCTGCACGAAGACGAAGCGACACTAGCAGCGTTCGAGAGCGAGCCGACGGAACCGCTACTGTCAGCGCCACCACTAAGAACTGCTGACGTGAAACCCTCGCGTCCGAACGAGCAAGACGGTGGTGACGACGTCGGGACCATGATCTGGAACTCGATTCTTCTCGACTGGCACCAACAACCCCATGAAGACGACACGCATCTGCTCAAAGACATTGCGCTCAACAAACGCGCGAGGCAGTCATCGACAGTGCTCGACATGGACGCGAGGAACGCTGTCCAAGTGGATGCGGTCCGGTGCGCGCACACAAAGGAAGAGCTCCAACCGTGGTGGGAAGTGGACCTGGCGAACTACTACGTTGTCCACTCGGTCAAGCTCTGGCTTCGAGACGACGTCAGCCACTTGTACAACGGGAATGCGACGCGAGCAGGGAGCGTGCTCATGCACGGCAGCAACTCGGCCTCGCAGATCACCGTTCTGCAGCAGCAGCAACGCAAGACCACGCTGCGACCGACACTTCAGCCTCGCGTACGCCACCTTGGCGCGTTCCCACTGCACGTGAGCATATCGATGAAGACTGGCGTGGGGCGGGACATGGACGACATCCTCGCTAGCTGCGTTAGCTCGCACTGCGTCGATGAGCGAGTGCTCGCGCCGATCGTGTGGCACGCGCCACCGAACTCGCGCGGCCGATTCGTGCGCATCCAAGCGGAAGGGCAAGCCATTCTCCACATCGAGAAGGTCCACGTGTACATTGCGAGCACGAGCCAGCGCCAACAGAGACTGCGTGAGAGCAAGATGCACAAAGAGACGCTGCGTCACCAGCTCAAGCGAGCAGCCTTCCGCGCGTCGATCGCAGTGAATCCGTCAATGGTGACGAGCGAAGCGTTCGCGGCCACTGCGAGCGATACGGCGCGTTACACTCAAGAGACAACCGCGCGACAGCTGCGCAGTCCCAAGCCTTTAGGATCACGCACGCAGACGTCCGAGCCGACACAGATCGTGCACCCACATACACTGACATCGACGTTCTTGGACCCAGCGCAAGCTGAGAAGAAGCGCATCTCGAGGCTCTACTCGCGATTCAAAACGCTGTTGGATGCTCGCTCCAAGTACATGGTGGAGGAACTGAGCCAGGAGATCCGGCACGCCGGGCCGTCTTGAAGCACGACTGACCCGAAAAGTTGGGGTACCGCAGCAGAGCTCTTGTCGATCCAAGTTGCCAGTAGCAGCTGCCTCTACCTGACTCTGCTGACCCCGAGTTTAAACGACGGAAGCGAAGCGCTGGCCGCTTGAACTCTTCGTGTTGGCGCGAGAGCGAGTGTGGAAGCCCACCGCGGAGTGGCTTCGCTCGATGATATGCCGTTCAGCAGACAACGGTATTGTGGTGATGCTGGCGAAGTATGACGCGACTACTAACACTCCGACGCCAAATTGGGCAGTCCTGAGTTGGGAGTCAGCAGATCGGACACGGTGTACAATACGACACTGCCATCATCATCCCGGAGACCTCAACTTTGAGAATCGCGATCCAATGAGGCAGTCAGTCAGTCAGTCACCTTCACGCGCTGTCCGACAACGGCCACAACGAGGGAGAGCTGGAGTGTTTGGGGGGTAAATGAAGAGAGCGAGCATACACACACAGAAGCCGGACATGGCGACGATGCTGCCAACGAGAACTGGATATGAGACACAATGTCTGACATCACCTCTAGAGTCAGACTCTCATTTGGCTCGTCGATGAGGTTAGCGGAGTCGACGGAGATACACTCATGGTTGCAACGAGCAGCTCCGACTGCGACGACCTGCTTGCGTCAACTGCAGCCATCACCCGCGGCCGGCCCCAAACGCCAGTACATACCTCGGACTGTATACAGAATAGTAAGCTCTGTCGGCATACTCCAGTGGCGTGATCATCCTGTCGTCCCAAACATTCGCATCCGCTCCTTGTGCCAACAGCTCTCGAATGATTTCCGATCGGTAGTTGGCAGTTGCACTGAACAGCGGCGTTCACATCGGCTTCATGGGCCAGCAGCTCGCCGACAGACTTCGATTGGTAGACCGAAACGGCCAAGTGGAGCGGCGTTTGTCTTTGCGAATCGACAGCAGCGACGTCTCCCCGTCTGCCAACAGCACGCGCACGATATCTTCTCCAGCCGACGTTCCACTCGCAATGTGAAGCGGCGTGCGTCCGTCGTTTGCTCGAGCGTCCACTTTCGCACCGCTCTCCAGAAGCAGCCTCATGATGTGTACACTTTCTCGCCGAGCAGCAAGGTGAAAAGCCGCGTGTCCATCGTCTGGTGCAGCGTGGTTGGCGTCAGCCCCGTGCGACAGCAGGGTTGCCACAATGTCGTAGTGCTGATTCCACACTGCAGTGTGAAGAATAGACCAGCCGTGTCGGTCAACTCCATCCACGCTCGCTCCATGATCCAGTAGCGTGGAAACACATATGACGCGTCCGTTTCGAGCTGCGTGATGCAGAGGAGTTTCGCTGGAGTTATCCACTGGGTCCACATGTGCACCTTGGCTCAAGAGTGCTATCACGGTGTCATCGTGGCCAAGCCGCGCAGCTTCGTGCAGGGGTGTAATTCGGTCGAAAGTCGCCATGTTCGGGTCTGCTCTGTGCTCGAGAAGCATCGTGGTGATACCAGCATCGCCTCCTTTTGCAGCCGTGAACAGTGGTGACCTGCCGTACTCATCCACTGCGTTGATGCTTCCACCGTGTAACAACAACTCCGCCACGACGCTCTCGTGAGTGCCTTCAATCGCCACGACGAGCGGGGTTTCTCCGCCTTGAGTCACTGCATCCACCTCTGCACCATGCGCCATTCCACCACAACGTCAGCACGGCCGCGCTTCGACACGCGATGGAGAGGCGTCGTGCCAGATGATTGAGTCGCGTTCACATCCGCTCCACCTTCCAGCAGCGCCTTCACGATGCCCTTGTATCCATAACTAGCTGCTTTATGCAGCGGGGTCGAGTGCTTGACGTATCTTGCGTTCGGGTCTGCGCCAAGCCGCAGCAACTGCGCCACAACGCGAGACTGTCGAGATCGAACTGCGACAGCCAGTGCTGTCGTCTCCTTGGTGCCGACCTTCGTGTCGACGTGCGCTCCTCGACGCACCAACTCAGCTACGATGTCAACGTGGCCTTTATCTGCCGCGACATGGAGCGCTGTTCAGGCATTCTTGTCGCTGCGACTGACGTGCAAGTCCGCGTTTCTCGCCAACAGCTCAAACACAACGTCAAAGTGTCCGTTCTGAGCAGCCAGGTACAGCGAAGTCTCGCCAGTCGTGGTTACCACGTTCACGTTCGCGCCGTGGTTCAGCAACACCTTCACAGACTCGACACAGCCGCTCTTCGTAGCATCATGAAGCGCAGTCCAGCGTGTGACCTTGCGTGTTGCGTTCACGTTGGCGCCGCTCGCCAGTAGCTTCATCACGATACTCGCATGTCCCTTTGCTGATGTGACTTAAAGCGGCGTCTCTCCACGCTTCGTAGCTGCGTTCACGTCCACACCACGCGTCAGCAGTTCGTCCACGAACCGCTCACGTCCCAGTTTCGCCGCCATGTGGAGCACCGTCCAGCCGGTGGCCGCGTTCGCTTCTGAGTAGCGCGTCA
>JAASFJ010000157.1:0-36297 GCA_023333755.1 Globisporangium uncinulatum | reverse complement strand
GCTCTTGCTCCTAGCCTAGCATCGGTACTTAGCCTAGCTTGCCGACTTTTCCTAGCTCGCAGAGCAGCCCAACTCGTCGTCTCAACCTAGCTCCAGGTAAGAAGCTAGTCTGGCTTGCGAACCTTGGCTGGCTTTGGGTGCGAACCTAGCCGAGGTGCGAACCTAGCCGAAAGGCGAACCTAGCTCGGTGCGAACCTAACTTGGTGCGAACCAAGCTGGGGTTCTGGCGCCTCTTGCGCCATTGTCGCACGTGGTTGGCTTCTCACCGTCTTTCTTGGTAGTGAAGCTGGGTGAGCCGAGCCTGCTTCGTCATTCTGCGATCAGCGCGGCTGCAGGTACGTGCATCGCGAGGGCGCGATATCACGTGCTGCATCTGGGGGTCGCGCTCGAGTGGACGCTCGAGCTCGTACATGCTCGTGAGGCGATGGTGATCGGCTCGGCGTTTTACAATCCACGGGTCGGGCATTTGACGGGTGAGGAGCTCGCGCTTGGCGGCTCGCTGTTTCAGCTTGGGCGGGACACGCTCGATTACCAGCACGCACTCGGCGACAAGCGGCGCGAGGTGGAGGAGTGGCGACGGAAGGTGCACCGCGAGGAGGAGAGGGGGCGAGCCGCAGAAGCTCGCGTTGTTCTGCTCGGCGAGCGTCTTGCCCGCGCCAACGCTGGTCCGGAGGCGGCGCTGCTGGAGCGTGATGTGGCGGCGGCTGACATCGGCGCTGTTCGAGATCAGCTCCGGAGATGACTGGGAAGCTGGTAGCCGCCGAGCAGCTCGCGCGCCAGCAAGCCGGCGAAGTGAATGTGCTTGCTGAGCAAAATGAGGAGCTCTCAGCCGAGGTCAAGCGTCTTCGTACCGTGTGGACGGTGATGCGTCAGCTCGAAGCTGGCTCTGCAGCTGGTGTTCCGCCCGAAGTGAGCGAGCGTCACGATCCATATTCTTTGCCGGCCGAGCGCGTGGCAGCTGAGCTGCCTGCAACCCCGACGCCTGCAGCAGGTGAGGTTGGCGCTCCTCGTCTTTTGTTACTCGAGCGCCGAAAGGACGAGTCGCCCGCGACGCTGGTCGAGGCGCCTGGCGTGCATGCTGATGACGGAGCGTTGGTGCCTGCACCACGTGTTACGCGCGCGAAAGCTAGACCTGCGGTTGCAAAGGTTGCCGCTGCTGCGCGTACCGATTCTTCGCCAGCCTCAACTACGGTGCCTGAGGCTGGTGCGCGCGCCAGAGTTTCTGGTCTCGATCAGTTGGGCAGAGCCGCGGTCGCCAAGGTGATTACGCGACGGAGCGTCGAGGGCACCGACGCCTTGCCAACAGCTGCGTCGGAAGCTGCTAGCGGGAGTCGGCGGGTGACTTCTGTCGTGCCATCGTCGCCGTCGAGTCTTGGCGGCCCCAACCATCCACTCATCTTATCGGAGGAGAACGAGGCCAGCGTCAGTAAGGCGAGTTACGGCGGTCAAGAAGACGATGTCGATGGTGCGGATGGGTCGGGGAGTGGCGACCCGTCTCCACGTCGGGCTGTGCCGACTCGTCGTGCTCGTGAGGTGGGTGAGACGCTCCGTTCGGCGCGTGGTTTTCAAAGCGGGACGCGTACGCCGAAGGCTGCGGTGCCGGTTCAACAAGTGGTGAGCGACCCCGTACAGTCGCTTCTGACGACGACGACGACACGCACCGCGCCTCGTGCTGCATCGACTTATGGCCTTTCTGCGGTTCTCGCGAAGGTGTTGCTGCGTCACGCGCATCTCGCGGTGCTCGACCTCGGGCCGCGTTGTCCGCAGTGGACCCGACAAAGGCGCAGCTGCCTCTCTGGAATATGCGCTTGAACGTCGTTCTTGCTCGACAAGGGTTGCTCGCTGATGTCCGCGGGTTCGAGGTGCTGGCGTATCCGAACGACGCGATAGCGCCTTCGCTCGAGGGACTCGAACGAGCGCTGAAGCTCATGCGCTCGCTCACGCACCAGCCGTCACACGTCGATCCGAACTCTCTCGGGCCAGTACGCGGGCGCGGCAGCACGCTGGACTGGGTCAAGCCGACTGACTTGCACCGCGCGCGTTGGTACAAAGCGAGGATGGAGTTCGCTCGCGGTCGTCACAACGTCGCCGCGGCGCAGACTCCGTTCTACGCCAACTACGCGCCTCTTCGCAATGATTGTGCTGCGGCGGCGGCTGCGTACCACCACGAAGCTGGCTTTGCGGCGCTGTGCGAGCTGCTCTCGTCGCGACCGTGGGACGCCATGTGGAAACGCCGTACTACGCGGCTTTTCTTCATCAATGAGCCGAGCATGTCGCCCGCGAACCGCGTGTGGGCGGAGCAGATTCTCGAGTTCCAGTATTGGTGCCGGCAGGGGATTTGGCAGCCTTCCCACTCCGTGCACGTCAACGCCGAGAAGGGAGGACGCAGCGCGAACTACGCTGCTTGGTGTCGCTTCCACGAGCGACGTCGCCAGCTCGACGACGCGTACTTGGCGGCTGTCTACGTGCTGGAGCAGCGCCGCTCGGAGGGCATGGAGCTCTATAACGGGGTGTTCTGGCTCGAGCCCGCATTGTGGTGGCGCCCAGAGACCGTCTGTCGCTGGCTGCTCGAAGACCAGGGCGAGCGTCCGCTGGCTGAACAGCTGGCTGTCGTGGATTGGGAGGAACCTCTTCGCGATCAGTGGAGCGACTGACCCGGGCGATTCGTCGAGGCTTTGACCTCTGGCGAGTTGCGACTGCTGGCTGAGATCTCCGACATGGGAGGTGAGCCAGTGCCTCTGCCGGCGCCATGGGGCGACGTGGAGTACAGCCCGCTCCCGCTCAACTATGAGCTCGAGGGACCGCCGGGTCCGGACTTCTGCTTGTTTGAGAAGACGGACCCGACATTCGAGACCTGGCACGCCGCAACACTGTCGCTCTGAGAGGTGATGAAGAAGGCCAAGCACGTGCTTGACCCCCCGAAGCGCGCTAGCGGCGGCGACGGCGGTGCTGCTGTCAAGCGTGCGCGCGCGTAGTCGTGATGGCCAGCGTACGGCCTGGAGCGAGACGTGTGTAGCGAGCTGTTGAGCTGAGCGGGACGCGTACGGCGAGCCGGGCTGGCACGGGGCGCGGGCTGCGAGCTGTTGGGCTGGGTTGAGGTGTGCATGCTGGCGAGCCGGGTTAACTCACGTGCAGCGAGCTGTCCGTGTAAGCGCCAGAGATGTCATCTCTCTCTTGCAAGTCAAGATACATTTGTGGCGTAACGTGTGGCGCGCGACAGCACTGACGGTCTGAACACCGACAAGCTAGTCAACGCGAGACTCCTTTGTTTCGTAGTAGTATGTATCCGCTATATCGTGCTTTTGTTGGTGTTGCTGCTGTCGATGCCTTTGGTTTGACTGGCACGATGAGATTGGAACACGGACTACCAATGTGGTTGCTTGTGTTTACTCAGACAAGCACGAAAGCAGCAATGAGAGCGAGCGCGCAGCCCTGCAAAGCACTGGTTGCTTACGTCCCACCAGCTGATTCCGGAGCCTCCGCGCTCGGCGCTGACGTGGATGCTGACGACGACGTGGCGCTTGCGAGTAGCCACTTGCTCAAGATGTCACCAAGCTTCTCGCCCGAGTCGCTTCGCATGTCCGCGGAGCTGTCGCTCATCGTGACCACGTGTGTTTCGCCCTCGACGAAGAACGTCGAGATGCGGGAGCTCACGGAGCGGTACGTCGCGATGATCGCGACAAGTTGCTGCTCCGTACATAACCGCCAGCGAGTGAGTTGCGTATCCGCTATGGTCGCAGCGTGTCGCTCTTGTCGATAGACATAATATCAACGCACCTTGTAGAACTCGTCGCCAGAGATGGTCTCATTACTAGACATGTACTTGGCGAGGCCGTCCTTGACGAGCTGGTAGGACTGACGTTGAATTTCGTCGGCTATGCTGTTGATAAACAGCCAGCTGCTGAACGGCATCTTCTTCATCGCCGCTGACACGAGGCCTGTGGACGCCATCGTCTTTGCTTTGCACACCGTTGTGACCGCAGACGGGAGCTTCAGGTCGACATCGCACATGTCAAAGTAGCTCAGCAGGGAACCCGCCGGCTTCGCGTCTGGGAGCACACCGACGTAGCTGTCTGCGAGCACTGAGAAGCGGATCGACGAGCCCTCAACCTTCCACATGTCACCCGCGAGTGTGCTCAGCATCTGCGAGCCAATCGACCCAGCGCTCGCGCCGCCGATCACGAGGTGATCTGGGTTTGGGTAGTTCGCGAGCGCCCACTTGAGTACAGTGAGCGATTTCTCGTAGCCCATGTACATCGTCATGTTCTTCCTAAGACACTGTGGGCTACTAGTATCCAGAAGTGGCACAATGACACTGTCAATGCCGTCGTATATAGCGTCGCCGACGTGCAAGTCGTTCGTGCAGTGCGGGATATGCACAATGTCCCAGTCCTTGAACACGCTGTCCGGGTTCGACCGGTTGAGCACGCCCGTGCTGTACGCCGATGCGTTCGGCATTATCGATGCGTTCATGCCGAGCGAGCAGTGGAGCGCAAAGTTGCACGTGTCGGCGTCGATGCACACACACCACCGCCTTGGAAGTACAACAGCACGTTCTTCTTCTTCGCCTCCGGTGCCGTGTTCGGGAAGACCTGGAAGAAGAACGTCTTGTTCGTGCTGAAGTTGCCGCTCGTGTCCGTGAAGTCGTCGAACGAACAGCGGGTCTTGCTGCCCGGGTATATCAGGATGCTTCCGTCGAGCGCCGACGGGTTGATACTGTCGACCGCGCACTGGTTCGCACCACTGAACGTGCAAACCTCGTCTCCGTGACGGTCTGCGTCAATGGTGCTGGAACTGAAGGCGTAGAGAAGCGCCGTGAGCGTAACGACACATGGTTTCCACATCATCTCGACGGTGGTACTGGAGGTCGAGAGGACGGCAGGTGCTTCGATTGGCGGTGAGTTGGTGGCAACTCGGTGTGTCTTCGAGACGGTGAGTTTGGAAGTGATGATCGCTGGAGCAGGTTGACCACGTTGATGAGCTGTGGGTAAGTTGCTTCGGTGACTGAACACGAATCGAGTATGTCATCGAGACCACGATCTCCGAAGTGATCGAACGATGTCGAAGTCACTCGAGGTCTTCAACAGAGACCTTCTGAAATGCGTCTTGCGATCAACTTCAACCAGAGCACGCGGTTCAGTTCTGACAAGGTTGTCCTGTCCGAGAAAGCAATGTGAGCTCCTGCGTACAAAGTCACTAATTTGAAGTGCCTTAACGTCCACGTTTTTGATGGGCCATATTCGAACTTAAGCGAGTGAGCGCACCATATTCCCGCTTTTCTTCCCAGACAATCAACCAGGAAGGAGTAGCGCAAGCATGGCGGACCAGCTACCCAAGATGCCCGCGTCGTTCAAGGCCGTGGTGCCGTTCATCCGGCGCGCCGAGGAGCTCGACCGCGACTCGAGCCGCCCCGAGTCCAAGCTCATCTCGTACTTCTGCCGCCAGTACGCCATGGAACTCGGCATCAAAGTGCGCGAGAACGACACGTCGGCCGAGGCGACCGAGTACTTACTCGCGCTCATGGACCGCCTCGAGGACGACAAAAACAAGCTGCCGGATTTCACGCAACAAGAGGGCAAGGTGCGGTGCATTGTTAGTCTATGAATGCACGTAGAGGGTGGACACGAGACGACGCTAACGAGCAATGAGAGTGGCCGGAGGGGGACGCAGGAGATGTGCGAGGACTTTGCACTCGAGATCTTCACGAAAGCCGACAATGAGGACCGCGCTGGCGCTGCCGACAAGTGGGTTTCTGGCGCTTGCTGCGGCAGCTGGTGTTGTTACGATAGTAGTGGTGGTAGTGTGACCAACTGTGTACTTACGACGTTTCTGTGGTTCGAACGAGTGAAGGAACACGGCACGGACGTTCTACGCTGCCGGCACGTTCTTTGACATTTTGAACCAGTTTGGCGACATCTCGGACGTGGTGCGTGCGTCTGTCTCTTGACCGTGTGGGGGAGGGGTCGCTTGAATGGGGGGAGGCGTTGGTTGCTGACGCGATCAGCGTCCGTGCTGGCTGGTAGATCACAGAGAAGCGCAAGTACTGCAAGTACAAGGCCGCGATGATCCTAAAAGCGATCAAAGAGGGCCGCACGCCGACACCTGGTCCGCCTGCAGGCGGCATGGACAGTGTACGTTTCCAGTGCACATGCGTGCGATTGAACACGTGACGAAGGTTCTTACTGGTGGAGGTGGTACATCAACAGGGAGACAGCGAGGACTTGGCAAACTCCGGCGTGAGCTTCCCGAGCGCCCCGTCGTCCATTCCGACACCGTCGCCGCCTGCTCCAGTGTACACCCTACCACCGCCGCAAGCGGTTGAACCACCCGCGAGCGACTTCCCGTCGTTCACGCAGTCTGCTTCGCTTGGACATGTGACACCGTCGGAACCAGCGACCACGTGGGATCCACCGACGCCCGCAGCTGTGTCGAACCCACCACCGCCGACGCCGACTGCGAATTGGAGCGCACCACCACCTGCTCCCGAGCCCCAGCCGCAGCAACCCAAGCAGCTCCAGGAGCAGCAGCACCACCACCACCAGTTTGCTCCTCCTGCACCATCGGCGCCTCCAACGTACTCTCCACCGCCCCAGCAACAGCCGCAGCAGCAAGTGTACCAGCACGCTGTGCAAACGTACGCGCCACCGTCACCGCCGCCACAGCAGCAGGTCGTCCCCGTTCGCACCCGCAACGGTCCCGTGTCCCAGAACGAAGTGAACGACGCGATCGAGTGCGCCAAGTTCGCCATCGCTGCGCTGAAAGTGAAGGACTTGGAGCTCGCAGCGCAGCGTCTCGAGGCGGCTCTGCGCTCGATCCGATGAGGCGTGGGCGTACGACTCGATGACCTCACTGGTATGACGACAGAACTCTGAGAAGGAGGGTGTGGTGTCGAACAAGACGGTGGGTGGTCTCTACTGTTCCGCTTCGTGCTTTAGCTGTACGTTCTTTCGGCTCGGGAGCGTCGCGAGGGCTGCGGACGCCCAGTCCTCTTGCTGCGCGTACTGGATCAGGATCTCAAACACTAGGTACAGATACACACAAGAGGTCAGCTGAGCGCACCTCCCTCCATCGCAAGCGAGCGAGCGAACGAACCGTGGTTGACGGTCAGGACGCGTGTGGCGACGCCCATGTCGACCACCTGGTCGAGCGGGAGTTTGCCCGTCTCGATGCCCTGCTCCACCGCTTTCTTGTACGTGATGCCTTTCAGGCGGTTCCGGTCGACGATCCCGCCAATGATGTACACCTACAGACGACATCGCAGCAAGCAGGATGAGTCCGCCTTCCGCCACACTACGGACGCTCTTCTCTCTCCACGAACGAACGGCTCATTGTTGTCCTCCTCACCTTGTCGCGACTGAGGTGTGTGATCGTGTGGGGAGAGTCGGCAGTGAGGTACACGAGCGACTCCTTCTTGAAGAGCTCCACGTAGCTCTTGGCCGTCGCTTTGAACGCCAGCCACTCGTTAAAGCCGCTGATTTTTGTGAGGTTCTCCTGCGTCTCGCCACTGAGTGACGTGATGTGCGCACTAAAGCGTCCGCATCCCCAGTACCAACCACGTCAGTGTGTCTGCGATTCAACCAATCACAGAGTAGCAAACAAACGCCCGTCGTACCTAATGGGCTTGGGACTCCGCCGATTCACACCGTACGAGAACCTGCGTTGTGCGAGTCAGCCAGTCCCAGCGACCCAGGACGATCCAGTACTAGTCCTCTCCTAGATCTAGACAACCAACTGCCACGCACATGATTTGCTGCGACAGCGACTTCTTCTCGCGCGAGTCCATGTCGTTCTCAAAGCCGCAGTCAATCACGACCGTCACGCCTTCCGCCGCCGCCATTAAGTACGACTCGCGCTTCGCGACCGTGCGCTCGCGGCGCCGCTGCACAGCGTCCTCGCTCATGTCGATCGCTGGCGCCGGCTCTGCGCACGCGCGCTGCTCTTTCCGCTGCTGCTTCTTGCGCTCTTTCTTCTCCTCGAACATCACGCGGCGCTTCTCGCGGCGAACAGCGCGCTTCGACACCGCCGTCAGTTCTGCAGAAGTGGCGTTGGCGTCAGCATGAGCGTGTGAGGCGTCCGTGTCAGCGCTAGAGAAAGCGGTAGCATTGGTAGCCGGTGATAGTGCTTCAGGCACGGTGGTGTCTGCGGCCGCGGTCTCGGACTTGAACACTGGCGCGGTCATGAGCTTCGAATGGTGGTGGCCGAGCAGAGTGCCACTCCGTGTTCCCTTTCAAACTTGTGATAAAACGAATAATAATTGGCTGTTTCACAACACAATGGACATTGTACTGGTCATTCAATAGGCAATGTCTACCATTATTATTGCGACTTCCTCTTGTTGTAATTAGAGATGTCTTCTGGCACCACTCTGTTGCACGTCAATGGCAACACGTGACGTGACGCCATTGAAGCTCACGCCCAAGTCAAGTCGTAACGTAACGACCATAGTATGACCCAAACACTGCCACTTTGACGCTTTATCCACTCTCCAAAGCGATCTTCCCTCTCTTTCTCTCTCTTCACGATCGACCTTTTATATCGAGGAACGCACACGAGCGAGCGCTCTCGGCTGCCTCCTTATCTGTTGTCTGTCATCCTACTCGCTCGCGCTTCTCTCTCTCTCTTCTCTCTCTCTCTCTCTCGTCATTGAAGGCGGAATATCGGATCGTCTTGGCCGTCCGACGGACGCTGCTAACTGCCGTCCACTACCTCTCTCTCTCTCTCGTTCCCCTTTCTGCTGTCGGGTGTTTGCCGTCCGATACGCGCGTAGATCATCTCCAGCTCCCCCTCACACGGCAGCAGCACTGGTGACTGTGAGCTGCCTACAAAAAGTAATCCGGCGCCGGTTTCTTCGCGGGAACGCCACGCGCGTCCTGTGGGGCGGCGTCAAAGATCTGCTCACACACACACATACAAACATCAAGTTAGTGGAGGCGTCCGTGGCAGTGAGGAGCAAGCGAGCGTCCAGTACGTCCACAGTCCCCACTATACGCAGAACGCACCTTGAAGCGCTGCTCGAGGTTCTCGTCCAGCTCGAGGATCGCGGCCACGTTGCCGCACCGGTAGCAGTAGTTGGGCGCCGACCAGACGGTCACGAGCGCGTTGTTGAACATCGACTTGTGGCCTTCCATGACTAACTGGTGTGCTCTACAGATCAGCTGAATGTCGTTCGTTTGGTTGAACTGGTCGGCGTCATCGTCACACAAACATACAACCCGTCAGTCTCCTCGTCCACTCAACTCACTTGCTATAGGCTGACGCCTCACCACCAACACACACGTACCTTCTCGACGACGTCACCACCAAAGAGGTACCCAGCGCCACGCGGGCTCAGACCCCAGCCGTCAATGTCTGCAACGCCATGACAGACACAATGAATGCATCCCGTCAATACTGTTCCTCCCATCTCCCATCCTACTCCACACACACACGCACCTTCCGGGTCGGACCACATGAGGTCGCACATGGCGCCGTCGTGCGGCACCTCTTGCTTCCGGTCAATGATGCGGATTTGGTCGAGCGTGTTGATCGACGGCGAGAGGCCGCCGTGGACGCAAAAGATCTTGTCCTCGATGATGGCCGAGAGACTTAAATAATCAAAGATCTCCGTGCAGTAGCGCCAGACGTTCACGGAGCCGTACTTGCGCAGGCACTCGTCGTAGAAGCCGTACACTTGCGTAATCTGGCGGCTCTCGTGGTTCCCACGGATGAGCGTAATGCGGTCAGGGTACCGCACCTGTGGACACACAGAGCGAAGCGACCAGCCAACCAGGTGCGAGTGAGCAAGAGGAGACGAGACAAATACACTCCTTTAGACGCACCTTGAGCGCCAGCAGCAGCAGAAACGTCTCGACGCTGTAGAAGCCGCGGTCCACAAAGTCACCCATGAAGAGGTAGTTCGTCTCGGGGCACTCGCCGCCGACGTTAAAGAGCTCCTTGAGGTCGTAGAACTGGCCGTGGATGTCGCCGCAGATCTGTCGCGTGCCAAGCGCAGTAGCGCGTGAGAAAGCTCCTCTTGCCAACCGTTTCCAGTCCTTCCTTCCATCATTCATCCATTCAGTCACTCAGTCACTCAGTTGGTTCGTACCGTCACGGGTGCGTCGATGCGCTGCACGTTGCTCTCATCCACGAGGATCTCGCGGGCCTTTTGACACAGCGCCTTCACCTCGGACTCTTTAAGGTACTCGCAGCGCTTGAGCTGCTCGATCTGGCGGTCGAGCTCGCTCTGGCTGGCGGCCATCGTTGGGATTGATTGAGCTGGGGGAGGGGGCTAACGCTAACGCTGCAGACTGCGGACGGGGAGTCGCAAAGTGAACCGCGACGAAAGAGAGGGAGAGGGAGGAAGAAGGCTCTCTCTCTTGGTTGGGGAAGCGCGCAAGGGGGAAGCTCGCCGACGATGGAAGCGGGGTGGCTTTCTCTCGCGCACTCGCTCGGGACGAGTGTGTGACTGGCTGGCTCCCTCACAACACACCCCTCGCAACAGCTAATTGGTTTCCGTAAATTAGAATATGGAAAGGCCTGATCATGTAATTACTCTAAGGAAGTGTCCTTCACGAGATATTCACATAGTTTTGTGGCTTTTTACAAGGCTATCAACTCCTAAACAGCTACTCTCGTAAGGTATACGTTTGATACCTTTGTTCGAAGTGGATGATACCAGTCTCTGAAAACGATAAATCAGGCCAGCAGCTCAATTGACGACTCGGGATGGCAGCGCTCGCGGACGCGGTCGTGAAGGGCGGCGTTGGGACCATCGGCTTCGTCGCCAGCGCCTTGACGCTCACCAAGTTCATCGTGTCTACAAAAGTGGTGCGTGGTGTCTGTGTTCGCCGCTTTCATCATACCATTTCCCAGTCTAAACACATGCCTTCTCCATCCAGAAAATCGGGCAGCGCAATGCGGCCGAGAAGGACATCGACCTCGTCCTTTGCTTTGACGCCAAGAACTTCCCAGCGACCGCTATCGACTTCTTTGTGCAGATGGTGCGCACGCAGAGCCACCTGCGGATCGTCCCGAAGCCCGTGAGCGCCGCTGGCGCTGCAGAGCATAGCGAGCCAGCGGACGAAACGCACTTCCTTGTCGGCGCCGACTACGCGACGCTGACAGCGATCAAAGAGGCGAAAGAGAAGCACGAGCACGCATCGCTCGTGCCGGACAGCGGTACCCACACCTTCGACTCGGGCGAGCGCGTCGACCTTCTCGTGTACGAGCTCAACCGCCTTGGTGTGAGTCCCCTTCCCACCAACACGACAAGTGAGACCGCCAGCGCCAACGACGCGATCGCTGCGACCAGCGACATCCCAGCGCCGTTCGAGGCCGAAGAGCATGGTCTGCTGCTGCAACAGGCGCTCAACTCGAAGCTCCTGCTCGACTACTTCCCGCTGCACGACGACGCCGAACGGAATGAGCTCGTCGCGACCTGGGTGAAGCAGTGGAAGACCGCCCAGCCGCTGCACGCGATCCGCGCGTACTTTGGCGACGAGATCGGCTTTTACTTTGCGTTCCTTGGCGCGTACTCGCGCTGGCTCGTTGCGCCCGCTCTGCTCGGGGTGCTCGTCTTCCTGTCCGAGTTTGTAACAAGCTGGAGCGTGTACGGCCGCGGGATCTACTCGCTCGTGATCACGAGCTGGGCGACTGCGTTCCTCAAGTCGTGGAAGCGCCAAGAGAGCACACTGCGCAACGACTGGGGCATTGTCGCAGCGGACTCGGCCGTGCTCGAGCCACCGCGGTCGGACTTTTGGGGCGAGAAACGCTTCGACGTGGTCGAGGGGACGTACTACACGTTCTTCCCGTCTGTCAAGCGCGTCCAGCGCTACTTGCTCACGTCTGTCGTGACGCTCGGAGTGCTCGCTGCGATCCTGAAGCTCATGTTTGTCTACTTCCAGATCGAAGAGTGGTTTGGCCTCACGTTCACTGAAGCGAAAGGCTGGGCCGGGCTCTACCAGTACATCTCCCTCGCACCGTCGGTCGCGTACTCGATCGTCGTCCTGGTTCTGGACGCCAAGTACTCGGAGCTCGCGAACTTCCTCACGCGGCTCGAGAACCACCGCACCGACAGCGACGTGAGTGGATGGATGGGTGTGCTCCTGCTGTGCTGTAGCTTGGAAGCAAGCTCATGTTGTTGCTTATGTGTGTCTCTCTGCCTCGCTCGTATCACTCGCTAGTTTGCGAACGCACTCGTGCTCAAGCTCGCGTCGTTCTACTTTGTGAACAACTTTGGGTCGCTCTTCTACTTGGCGTTCCGGTCGCGCGACATGGAGCTCCTCGAGCAGACGCTGAGCTCGCTGTTGATTACGCGCCAGCTGATTGGGAACGTGAAGGAGCAGCTCATTCCGTACATGATGGCCCGGTCGTCGCTCAAGACGAAGGCTGGGAAGCTCGCACAAGAGACGCACGAAGCAGCGCCAGTGATGAGCAAAGTGGATGCAGAGCTGCTCTTTCCCACGTACGACGGCACGTTCGAGGACTACCTCGAGCTCTTTGTCCAGTTTGGGTACGTCCAGTGCCTGCTTTGAAGTGGCAGTCGTGGAGGTGAACGCTGTGGACTGATGTAGCTAACACCACCGCTTCTTGTGGGTCTGCTTGTCCAGCCAAATCACGCTGTTTGCGTCCGCGTACCCGCTCGCTGCGCTCTGGAGCCTCGCGAACAATGTGATGGAGATCCGGAGCGATGCGTTCAAGCTGTGTATGAGCTTCCGTCGCAGTCGCCGTCCAACGTCGCACGGCATTGGCACGTGGCTGTACGCGTTCAACGCGCTCGGGTACCTCTCGGTCGTGACGAATTGCGCGATCTTTGGGCTCCACTCGGGCTTGATGGACAAGCTTTTCCCAGGGCTGTCGTTCGCAGACGTGCTCGTATGCGTCGCAGTCATGGAGCACGTCATGGTGGGCGTAAAAGTGTGTATCGAGATGCTCGTCCCGGACACGCCGTCGGCGGTGCTGGAGGCCCAGCGCATCCAACGTGCTGCTCTGCGCAAGAAGGCAACGCTTCAAGTGGAGCTGTCGTCGCGTCGGCTGCTGTTCGACAAGGCGGGTGGCAGCCCGACGGACGTGGCCGCGGCGGCCGAGTCGGTCGAGATCGACGGGCTCCAGATCACGAAGGAGAAGGTGAAGGAATGGATGCACCAGGAGCACGAGCGGCGCACGAAACTCGAGCAGGAGGTGAAGAGTCTGAACGAGCTCTACATGGGCTGGATCCGTGAGGAGCAGACAAAGCGCAAGGACGCGGAGCGCCGCCTCGCTGAGCAGCAGCAGACTGGGTACGTGCGTCGCTGACTTGGGTGCGTGGGTGTGGTTGGTTGGTCCTCACTCTCACGCTGATGCCTCTCTCTGTCTGTTGTGGTTGTCGCTCTCAGTCGCAGCAACGTCGACACCAAGTCGACTTAGGAAGCGATGGAAGGAATCGTCGCGCCCACGCTTCGAGTGCGAGCGGCGCATCCGCAGCCGCTGTTTCCAGATCTTTTTGCTTTCATTTCGTGAAGGAGGTGGTGATCACAAGTCTCAGGATTTCTTTCTCAGTTTTCAGAATTTCTCAGGTTCTGGATTTGAACCCTCCTTCAATTATATCACCGTTGGTTTTCCATCAGTGCGACCACGATTGTCAACTTCACCATGCGCAACGACGACGAGTGGGCCCGGACGCCGCTCCAGCTCTACGTGCGCGACACCGCACTCTTTCACGGTGTGTCTCCACCCCTCAATCCACCTACTACTCGGCAAGCCCTTCCCGCCCACTTCACTCACGGTTGCTCTGCGTTTCAGGCGAAGTCACGGCGCTCGTCATCGATGCGCGCGTGTCGGCCCCATTCACCGAGTCGCTCCCCGCGCTCCGCGAGCGCTGGCGCGTATTGTGCGCGTCTGCACGCGTCGACGTGCGCATTGTTGACCCTGACGCGTCGCCACTGGCGCCGCCTCTCTTCCGCCAGGACGCGCAGCTGGCGCTCGTAGCCGACACGCCGGCTGTGAGGCTCCGTTGCGACGTGCTCGTACGCGTCCGCAGTGATTTCTGGGGGCGGCCACTGCTGCTGCGCGTGCGCGTGACGCCCGCAGCTGACGCTGGTGAAGCAGGCGACGCGCTGCTGAGCGCACGCGAGCCATTGGACGCGACGCTGCGGCTCTCGGACGTGCACTCGCACGACCTCGTCCTACGTCTGACTCGCGACGAGCCTGCGGCCGTCGAGCCGGTCCCACGCACGCTCGAGTGCGCGATCCGCGTCACGAAGCCGCTGCAGCTACGTGCCGAGACGCGGTATATGGGCAGGGACCGCGTATGCATTGTCGCAAAGGTTACGAACACGGACGCGAGACTGGCGCTCACAGTCCTCGACCTCCAGCTCCACGTGAACGAGTCGTACTCCATGACGACGAGCAGCAGTCACGACAGTGGGCGAGCAGACCGAGGGTATGCAAAAGGGAAGAGCACACGCAGCAGCGGCCACCGCGTGCAGGGAACTACACAGAAAGTACAGAAAGCACGGCGGCGGCGGCACTTCCGGGTCGCAAACGACGCGCACGGACAGCTCCCAGTCGTGCTTCAAGGCGGCGAGCAGTTCAACTTTCTCTTTCTGCTCGACGCACTGGACAGCGACGACGGCCACGACGACGATGCGTTACGAGAAGGAGAAGAAGACGAGCGTGGTGACGTCACGTCGCTTGTAGAGCAGCCGCCGCCCCACGAGACGCTGCTCACGCTCTCGTGGGAGGCAGCCAGCAGCACGGGCGGAAGTGGCGGTCGACTGGCGCCGCCAATCACTGAACACCACACGATCATCTGGTCGCCACAGAGCGTCTCGAGTCCGACGTCACTCAGCTCATTGCGGCTGCCAGCGTCCGCGTTCCTGTCGCTTGTAGCGCCAGCCAGTCTGGAAGCGTCTGCGAGTGTGCGCTCAGTGCGTCTACACGCCCAGCGAGCGCTGAGTCTGAGCCTCGCAGCGGTGCCGCCACATGTCGCAGTCGGCGACGTCGTCACGCTCTGTCTCGTGATTGCAAACCACTCGCACCACGCGAGCTTCGACCTCACGCTCCTCGCGCCGTTCACTCCTGGCGCGTGGTTCAGCTTTGAAGCCACACACCGTCTCGGGTACGCGGGTGTACTGTGCACTCTTTTTGTTAACTCTTCTTGGCTGGTCGGTTGGGTTCAAATTCACTCACTCGTTTGACACACGGTATACTGGATGTAGGGTGGTCCCGCCAGGGATGACAGTGCGCAAGAGCGTCCGCGCCGTGGCGCTGCGCTTCGGCAAGTGCGACTTGAACCGCTTCGCGCTCTTCGACCGGCTGTCGCGCACGTGCTTTTTGCCGTCGACTGGAACGTCAGCATCAGCGTCAGCGTGCGCGTGGGAGGTTTTCGTGCGGAACTGAATACAGAACACTTGCAACTGCTTTCGCAACCGTCGTGCCATAGTCCATGCTTGTGTGCACACGTCACACACTTTCTACGGAATCTTCTTCTCTGCGTCGAAAGAAGGAAAAAATAGACCCTCGCGCGCTTTTCACGCGATGCGGATGATGAAAGCCGGCCGCTGGCTGGCCGCGCTCTCGCAAGTGTCCGCGCAGCGTGTGCGCTGACTCGCAGCAGCAGCAACGCCCTCTTCTTTAAGGAGGCAGCGCCAAGAAACGTCAAGAGGAGCCGACGAACACGCACGCGAGCGAGTGAGCGAGCGATGCACGCCACCACCGCGGATGCGGCCACTGCACGCGTGAGCGCCGTCTCTGCTCGTTCTTCGTCTCGTTCGTCCTCTTCCTCTTCTGCATCGGGTGGCCGAAGAAGCAGCAGTGCGGACACGGTCACGCGGGACTCGTGGACGTTCCGCTCCACTGTCGGCGCCAGTTTGGTCGCCAGTGATTGCGACGACGACGGCAATGATGACAATGAGAATGACGCCACCAGTGAGGACGATGGGAGCGCAGCGACAGTGTCGCCTCGACGCGACTGGTACATGGGTGAACGCCCAGTGGACGCGAGCACGAAGAAGCTTAAACTGCAGGCCATCCCTGGCTTCTCGAACAACGAAGCGCTGAAAGCGCATCTACCAGCTCGTCGGAACGCCCCAGCGTCGCTCCCACGACGCGGACAGTGGACCAGCAAGCAACAGGCTATAGGCGACACGAAAGACCGACTGGCGGTCAAGAAACAGCAACAGCAGCAACAAGAGCGACCAGCTCACCCCCTGTATGCGCTCAGTGACGACGCTCTTGGGCGTGGGAAGAAGAGCTTGGAGCACAAGATCGCGATGCACGAAGAACTCACAGCGATCGAACGCAAGCGGCTGCAGACGACACCTGACGCATTGGACGCGTCGTTCAACGCTGTCGTAGGCCGCCCACGCCCGATTGTCCACTACCACATGAGCACGCGGCTCGTGTACGTACTCGTGTTTGCTAGCGCTGCAGCGCTCCACTGCGGGGTCTTTAACTTTAGTCGCGAAGTGCGGCGTCTACTCCGCCTCGAGACGACGCCGTTCGGGGTCTTTCTGCTGCTCTGCTGGGCCCTCGTCGGGCTCTTGAGCTTTGCAGGCGGCTGGCTCGGCGACCTTGTCCACGACCGCGTCGTTTTGCTCCGTCGTGGAGCTGCGCTCTGGGCCACGTCCGTCGTGCTGCTTCACGTCGCCGCGTTCCAAGCCGGCTCGACACTGTCGCTAGTGCTGCTCGCACTCGCACTCCCTGGTGCCTGTCTGTCGCACGCGCTCTTTGCCCCCAACTGCGTCGTCCTGGGTGCTGATACGACCGACAGACGACATTCGCGTCCGAGTCCAGCTCGTCGGCCGGCTGAGGCGTTGGCGTCGCCAGACAGCGACGACGCAGCGAGCAAGTGCGAGCGGGACGAGCAGCAGCACCACACGAGCAGCGACGTCGACGCGCGACAGAGTGCAGCGAGGACGCTAGCAGTGCACACGTACTTCTCGCGGTGCTTTGGTGCCGCGCTCGCTGGCTCGTCCAGCGTGCAGCTCTTCTTCTTCCTCCTCATCGACGTTGGTGCGCGCGTGAGCCGCCAGGGCTTCCTCTGCATGCTCCTGTCGTCGCTCCTGTTGCTCGGTGCGCTCGTCGTCTTCCTCTTCCAGTCGCGCACGCACTTCCAGCCACCACGTGTGCCCGACAACTCGTTCGCACAGAAGCTCGCACGGCACGAGAAGCAGCTGCAAGACGACGACGATGACGACGCGTTCGCGTGGCGCGCAGTGCTGCGCGTGTTCACGCGTGCAGTTGTCGGCGGCGTCGGCTTAGCTGCGCTGCTCGTCGCGCTCGTAGGCGTGTGTGTCGCGCTTGTCGCGCTGCTCGTCGTGCCGGACGCGTCGTTCCACACGCGCTTGGCCGCGTTCCTCATGATTCTGCTCGGGTGGCACGCAGTCCTGTCGATCAGTAAGCTCCAGCTGCGTGCGAGCAGCCAGTTGGCGACCAAATCCCGCAGTCTCGGCGTTCCTGTGCGGCAGCTCGAGAGCGCGCTTTTGCTCGTGTTCTTTGCGTGCATGTCGTCGCTCTCAGCGTTCCTGCGTGCACAGCTGTACACGACGCTGGTCGTGCAGCTCTGCCAAACGCGACTCGCGCTTCCCGGCGCCGACAGAGTGCTCGTTCATCCCGACGCACTCGGCGCACTCGTGAGTGTCGTGTCGCTCCTGTCGCTGCCACTCTCGACTGCGACGCGGTGTCGGAAGTCCCGACAGCGCCGCGTCCCGTCGATCTCGCCGTCGCGACGGCTGTCGATCGGCGTCTGCTTGGCGCTTCTCGGTGTCTTCCTCTCGAGCGTTGTCGAGCTCTACCGCCGCACGAATGCGATTGTCGCGTTCCCACAGCTCGCGTGCAACAAGGCGCACTCGGACTTTGGCGTCCTCTGGACAGCGCCGCACCTCGTCTTGCTCGGGCTCTCGGACGCAGTCTTCCGCGTGAGCCTCCAAGAACAGCTCCACTCGCTCCGTATACTCTCGTCGCGCTGGCCTGGCTTTGTGCGCGGCGTCATTGACTTGTCCGACATGGTCGGGTACGTCGGTGCGCTCGCGCTCACGTCGATGCTCTCCACGTGGCTCTTCCGGCCGACGACGAGCGACTTGGCGCTCGTGCTGCTCCTCATGACGACGCTCTTGGCGTTCGCGTACGCGTCGCTCAAGCGTGTCGCTGAGCGGATCGCCGCTGGACACGTGCAGACAGGCGTCTCTGGCGGGTGAAGTTGGTCCCGATCGAAGCCCTGCATCCTTCCGGACGTCCGACGTCGTCCCAGTATTTAGAACCAACCCCCCTGACGCGACAGAGCGGCCTGAGACGAGGCGTGGTCGCGTGCCGGCGGGCTGTCGTCGAAGCCACGCACACAGGACGAACGCAAGCGTTCACTCTCTTCTCCTCCTCTCTTAGTACATCAGTGTCTTCGTCGGCGTTTCGTGACTGTACAGTGCCTCGCTTCTCTCGCTCAGTCCTAAACACGTTCGTTCTACAGCCACGGAGACCACGTCGGGTACATCTCTCGCTGTCGCTCGGGGCTCGTAGCGATCTCGAGGAGCTCCCGCACGTTCTTGCCCCGCTGGCTCTCGTGCTCCTTCTTGAGCGACACGCCCCGAATGCGCTCCATGACGAGGCTCACGTTCGCTTCGACACGCTGCTGGATCTGACTCTCGAGCCGCCGCTGCACTTGCGCTTGCGACTGCGCTGGTGCCGGGGGCTCGCCGGCCATGCGCGTCTTGGACGCGTGCCACGACAGCAAGTCGTCACGGAAGAAGAGGCAGAGCTGGTTGCTCAAGATGTCCTCTTCGCTCACGAGCGCCTCGGCTGTCGCCGACATGACAATGCTGAACGGACCCTGCACGCCCGGCCGCGTGACAAAGTTGTGCAGGTTGCGCGTGAGACGAAACGGCATCGACGACGGCGCTTCCAGGATCCCGCTGCTCGCGTACCCTGGTCGCATCTCAGTACTGTGTACGGCAAGGAGTCAGTATCGACACACGAGACTCTATCCACGCGATAGTCGAACCCAAGCGACAGGCGACACACATCCGACACACGACACACACAACGCACCTCACCACACGACCTGTGCGACGAGAGAAGAGAATCCGGTGTGGTGCGCGGTCTCCGACAAAGAGCGCGTACGAGAGGAAGGACGAGAGCGCGAGGTGCTTCGTGAACTCGTTTCGGAACTGGAAGAACGAGTCACTGTTCGCTGAGATCCCGTGCACATACTTGGACAGCAGCGTCTCTGGCACGTGCGAGTCGCAAATCTCTTGGAACGCAGCTGCCTTTGCGTGCGCGATCCGCTCGTCTTCCTGCTGCGTCGTGTCGTTCACTGCCGCAGCGTACGCTTCGCACACGCGCTCGCGGTACAGCTCGACTGGGAAGTCCGGGTCCTTGTCCTCGACCATGCAGTCCTGCTCATAGATCTAGCAAATACACCCACACACGAACAGTACGTTAGCACACTTCAACACCCTCGCACACAGAAATGCCCCACGAGCCGCCGGCTAGTGGCCGTACCTCGCCCAGAGTCACAAAGTCCCGGTTGTCCTCCATCAAGCGTACGCGTGGCGTCAGCGGAATGATCTTGGGGATGTGGAACACAGTGTTCCGCTTCCGCGTCTCTTTCTGCCGGACGAGCAGCCGGTTCAAGAGCAGGTACATCTGCATCATGCGCTCGTCGGTGCGCGTAATGTGCGTCATCGCGTACTGCACGAGGAAGTAGTACGTGCGGCCGTCGCTGCCGCCAATCGCCACTCGGCGTTGCGTAAACCCGTTGCGCAGCAAAATGTCGACTGTGCTCTCAAAGTGCACGACGCGGGCGTGCAGGTCCTTGATCGGCTCGCTGTCCGAGATGTACTGTCCCGGCACCTCCATGTTCGAGCTGCTCAGCTCCACGAGGTGCCGGCTGCAGTGCTCGAGGTATAACTTCCCAGCGTTCCGCTTCCCAATCTTCTTCACGCGGAGCTGGAGCAAGTTCTTCCAGTGCTTCAAGCGGTTCATGATCACGCAAAGCGTCACTTCACGCGCTTCGCCGTCGACACGCATCATCGCCACGCTGCGCAATCCCAAAAACTGCTCGTCAACAATCTAAACATCACACAAAAACTGCACACAACCTACTTCCCACAAAAACAACGCACCTCGCGCCATCGTCGTCGCCGGACGGGTTGAAATCGCGCTCGAACGCTTCCTTGAACTCTGCGACGAAAGCCACGTGCTTCTCGTTCTTCTGGTGCGGCAGCAGCACAAAGAGCTTGCGGCACACGCGTGCGAGCGCCGCCCGGAGCATCTTGGGCACGGGTTCAGTCTTTGTGAGCCGCGGGAGCTGGTAGCACTTGAGCAGCAGCGCGTGGACAGCAGTCAGAAGCTCCTCCTCTGGCTCGGGACGGAACCGCGTGATCATCTCTTCGAGCATGCACTCCATTTCGAACGTGAGCGAGTCGTGGGACCGGCGCAGGAAGTTGAGCAGGTCTTCCGTGTACTGCACCGGGCCGACTTCGGCTTTTGGGAGGTCCGCTGGGGTCGCTACCTTCGCTTTCCAGCTGTCGAGCGACAGCACAGCACTCGGCGCAACGCCAAACACCGCTGGACTCGGTCGTCCTGGACCGACGATCCCAGGAACATCTTGGACCTGAGCGCTGCTCAGGCTCGACGGAATCGCCACCACGTGCCCAGACTTGGTACGGTAGTACAGCAACCCACTCTGGGCGTCCCCGCTTGCCGCTTGCGTCGAGTCGGCTGTTGCTGCACCACTTGCAGACGGCGTCGATGGCGTCGACGCTTGCCGAGGTGCGCTCTCAGCGTTTGCAGCCATCGCGTTGTCGCGATTCTCCAAGAAGAACGCTCGCATCGTGTAGTACAGTGCCTGTGGGAACTTGGCCGACAACCCTCGCAACAACCCTCGAATCTGGACACGACACGACAGACACAACACCAAGTGAGACCCAAGGCTCAAGCAACACAAGCCGATCAACGCCAGCGTCAGCTCACCTGTGGAGCTTCCGGGCGACCGAGCGCCATGAGGAGCTGCGGGATCCAGATGATCCAGATCCAGATCGGGAGCTGCTTCCCGTGCGTCTCGAACGCTTGGATTAGCACGCCGTTCTGGTCGTCCATGTTGAGCAGCCACAGGACGCGCGCAATCATGAGCCGCGCCGAGTTGCACCGGTGGTGGATCGCTTGGAGGTAGCACGCGATCGTCTGCGACGCGAACGCCAAGTCTTTCCGGTCGACAAAGAGCCGGTAGCAGTAGTGTCCCCACGACAGCCAGCCCTTGCCGTAGCTGTCGCAGATCTGGAGACAGTGCGAGAACGTCTGGTTCGCTTCCGGGAGCTTCCCCATCGCTTCCAAGAAGAGCCCTTTCAAGCGAAACATCTCGGCCTTCTGCCGGAGCGTAAAGTAGTCGAGGTTCGTGTTGTTGAGGATGCTGAGACCGCCGTGGTACTCGGCCGAGCTCTCGTAGCAGATGCTCACTTGTTCACGGAGCTTCGAGAACGCGTCTTGGACGTCCATTGCCGGCACCGAGTAGAGCTTCGAGAGCGCACCGAGACACACGTCCGGCAAGTGCTGTTTCCGTGCAGTGTGCGCGAGTTTGATCACGGACCACGGGTTGTCGTGCATACTCGCAAGCATCTGTGCGTCGCTCCATGAGAACGTGCTCTTGACGACTTGGAACATGTGCGACCGCCACGTGAGGATGTCGTCCCAGAGCAGAATCGGCTCCCACTTGTTCGGCAGCCGTTCGCGCCACGTGTTGATCGACGGCTTGAGGTTCGGGAGCGCGTGGAGCTGGCTCGCGTGCTTCATGTCCGCCATTATCTGGATCGACTCCTTGACTTCGACAAACTTATGGAACAAGTGCATGAGCGGCACGTGCGACCGCGAAAGCACGCGCGGGAGGCCTTGCCACTGGTGCAGTGCGAGCTCTGCTGTCTGCGCGGTGAGGTTGTCAATCACAGTGCGCTTCTCGCCGTCCAAGATCGCAATGTACAGCCGTTGGAGACGCGTCTGGGGACACACGACGTCCGCTGCTGACTGCGTCGACGGCGCAGTGGCCAGCAGCTGCTTCGCAGCGGTCCAGTCCCCACGCTTCCACGCACAGTCGAGCACGAGGTCCTGGTTCTGCGTCGCCTTGGCAAAGTCGCTCATGAGCTGCCACTGACAGAGCTGCTTCGCACACCCGACCCAGCGTTCTTCCCACAACCGGAGCTCAAACAAGGTCACGTCGTCGAGACTCACACGTCCGCTCTGTGTCGTCGACAGCGCTTGAAAGTACTCGTCTTGCGCTTCGTGGACACTTCCAAGCGCTTCAAGCGTCAGCGCACGCCGTGTCGCAGGGTACGCAATGTGCTCGAGGCTCAAGCCGATGCGCAAGTCGTCTTCGTTCAGCTGCTTGTAGATCGCACTGAGCGCTTCGATCCACCGCAGCCGCGTCTCGACACGCAGCGCACCGTTCTCGACCTGGTACTCGCAGATCCGCGCAGCGTGCGACCACACGTCGTGCGCAGTCGCCAAGTGCAGGACGAGCTCAGGCGTGAGCATGGGCGTGTGCGCACGCACACTCACGATGCCTTGCACGAGCGTTTGGACCGTGTTGATCCGCCACGTCGCGACTGAGAGCGGGATGTTGAGGTCGCGCTTGTTGAACTTGGACGCGAGCGTCTTGGTCAAGCTCGCAGTCAGCTGCGTCTGGTCCGACGGTGTGAGCACACTCCACGTTGCGACAAACAGGTTCACCCACAGCTCCTTGGCCAAGTCGAGGTCAATGTGCGCAAGGTCCCGGAGCGACTCGACAAGCGCCGACGACGTCACAGTCTGGAACTGTGCGAGCAGCTCCGCCTGGGCAGCTAGGAGCATCACCACGTCCGGACTCTCGCTTCGCTCGCTCGCGCCGCACACAAACGGCGCACTCAGCTGCGGCTCCGCGTCCGACTGGACTGCGAGCAGCAGCGTCTCGATTGCAATCACGGGCCAGTACCGCGTGCCGCACGCTTGCCAGTCTTGGCGGAAGATCGTCTGGAGACGCGTGACTGGGCCGGTCCCTGCGACTGCGACAAAGTACTGGAAGAACTGTGCACGGATTGACGGGTCCGGCGCAAGCAAACCGGCGAGAAAGTGGCTGTTGATCGTCGTCGAGTGGCTCTGTGGGCTCGGGTAGATGTGCAAGTACGCGTTCTTCGTGTCGCTCGGGTCGCACAGCTTGAGGATCAAGCGGTAGTACTCGTCGTTCAGTGGCATGGCCGAGATCTCGTTCAAGCGGTCGAACGCGCCCATCTTGCTCAACATCGTCATCTTGTCTTTCGCGGTCAATAGCTGGCGCGGGTCCGTTGCGATCAAGTGGCCGACTATGCGCGTGACTTGGAGCAGCAGCGGGATGTTCCACGAACTCTCGAGGCAGTGGACGAGCAAGTTCGTGTACACGCGGCGGTGGTCCACAGAGCTGAACGCGCACTTCGACAGCAGCTCGTAGCACACGAGCAAGAGGTCGATCGACGTCTTCTTCGGCGTGCTGCTCGCACTGCTAAGCGGGAGCGCCTTCTTCTTGCTCCCGAGCATCGCACTCTTCTGCGCGAGGCCGCTGGTGCTGCTGAGCGCCGACACGCCGCCGTCTTTCAGTGCACTGTCGCCACCGAGCTTCTTCTTATGCTTCTCGTCGCGTAACTCGCGTTTCCGAGCGTGTCGGACCACGTTGTTCACCGACAGGTTCGACCGACCTGTCTGCATCTGGTGCCACTCGTCCACAACTGCGAGCGCCGGTGTCGCCATCACGCGGTTCCGTCCAAAGGCGTCGACGCTGCTCGCGCTGCCGCTGTCGCTTGCGCTCCCAGCGCTGCTGTGGCCCGCGTGCTTGCCCGGCCCAACGCCGTTCGCCGAGCCCGACTGTAGCAGGTGCTCGCGCGTCAGCCCTTGCGTCAGCTTGAGCAAGGCGGGCGTAAAGTGGTCGACAAAGTCCGGGACCACGTCTCCGAGCGCGCTCAGCAGTCGGAGCGAGAACTCGCCGGGTGTGCTTGCACCGGACCCGGGCGGAAGACTCGGCGTCCGACTGGCTGTTGTTGTTGTCGCCGCGCCACTCGAGGCTTTCAGACGCTTCGCACTGCTCTGTGTCGTTGCGTTTGCGTTCACTGGCGCTGGCGCTGGGCTCGACGTCCCAGCTGCTGCGGCCTTTGCTTCCGCTTTCGCGACTAAGACAGCTTGGCTCGCAGCTTTCGCTTTGGCTTTCGCGCCGAGCGTCGCTGACGAGGACGACGACGCCGTGAGCTCCAGTTGGTACGCTGACGCATTCAGCAAGCGCTCTGTGAGGATCTCTCGCAGCCACGGGTAGAACTTGCACACGACGAGCTGCTGCGGTGCTCGCGTCGGGGGGTACAGCTGTCACACACAGAGTGATATCAACGTTAGTCCTTCTGTCGTCCTGTATGCAGGTCGGCGTTCGTTGGTTCGAACAAAGTGCGTACGTACCTCGGCCATGCGTCGCAAGAAGCTCGCGAGACTCGCTTGGATGTCGGCGTTGTGGCGGTCAAAGCACGGCTCGAGGAGCTTCATGATCCGTGGTGCGTACTGGACCACGTACGGGACTGGCCGGTCCGACTTGGCGACCACTTCGTCGGCCACGAGCGAGTTCAGGATGCCGAGCACAGCGTCGAGGATCGCCAACGACGACAACGGCGCGCCTTTCGGGACAGAGAAGAACACGGGCATACCCTGTGGGACGGGTGGCGCTGGCGTCGCTCCACCAGCGCTGTCGTCCGCTTGCTTCGCGACGAGCTGGGCTTGTTGCTGCTGTCGGATCACTGCTTCTGCTGTCACAGCAATGAGCTTGTCAAAGTACGAGAAGCGGATCGTCGCAGACGGCCAGAGCCGGAGCGCCTTGTCGAACAGCTCACCACACGTCTTCGAGAGCCGACTCGTCTCTTGCTTGTCGGCCGACGCGAGCGCAAAGCGGAACGCAAAGTTGATCACGAGGTCCACCATCGGCGCGCTTAGCTCAAAGTCGTCGTCTGCAGTCCCAATCCGCGCGGCTTCAGCCATGGCCGCTGCGTCGGCTTGGCCAGTGACGTTCGCCACATCGACAGCAGCGGAGGCTGGGACGTCCGACACGGTGGCCGCTGCCTCGGATCCGGTCACGTCCGACGCGACAACGACGCCGACAACGCCATCGGTGGTCTCCACTTTGCGCTTCTTCTGCGCCGACTCGTCGTCGCTCGTGGACGCTGATGTCGCAGCGGAGTCGGCAGTCGACGGGTTCGGCCGCTTCAACTCGGTCGGAGACGTCACCCCTGCCATAGCATCGCCTGTCGTGTCGAGTCGTTGCGCGAGTCGCTCCTGTCGCGTCTGCTCCCACGCAATGACCAAGTCGACAATGTTGACCGCCAGGCGGCGGTTGTCGGGCGTACTACTCGGTGGGATCGCGAGCCGGTTGAGCGAGTTCACCATGAGCGGCACAAACTGGCCGCGGAACGGGTAGAACAACGCGGGGTGGCGCACAATGAGGAACCAAATGTGCACGAGCTGCCCCAAAATGTGCCCTTCTTCGTACGCAATCTTCTTGGTCCACTTGATCGCTTTGATGAACTCGTGCGCTGGCAGGCGCGTTGGGAGCGCAGGGAGGAGAATGTCGAACGCTTTCCGCACGAGGAACCGCGAGTCCATGTCGTGGGTCCGCAAGAGCGCAACGTACACTTGGAGCACAATCTTCGGCGGCGTGTCGTAGACCGAAATGAAGCGGCAGACGTTCACGTACGCCCAGAGCTTGGACGTCAGGTCCGGCGCCTTGAGGTGGTTCCACGCAAACTTAATTACTTCCTTCCGCTGGTCGGTCACGTACTTGCTCATGTGCTGGATGAGGAGCGTCCCGAGCTTCAAGAGCTCAATCCGCAGACCCTGGGCCGCGTCTGACGGCAAGTCCTTGTTCGCGAGGATCTCGCGGAGCATCCACAAGACTGTGTCCGGGTCTAGGACGTCCGTGTTCGCCACGTTCGGGTCTTCAAACGACGTTGTGAGCACAGGGAGCACGACGAGCTGGAGTGCAAGGACCTTGAGCTCTTCCGACGCACTCGGGTCGCGCAGCATGCGGAGAAAGAGCCGAACGAGCGCGCGCTTGTTCGCGGGGCTGTACTTGACCGCGACGTCGTCTCGGTAGAACTGCTGCAGGAAGCTAAAGTCGAACGACGTGCGCTGGAGGAAGACTGAGACTGTGTCGAGCAGCACTTGGACGTCGTCGGGCTTCACGCGACAGTACGTGAGGAGGCACTTGACGAGCAGCTTCGACTCGAGGTGGAACGCGATCGGGAGCCGGTCGTGCGCTGCCAAGCGCTGGACACGCGCAGGCGAGCGCCAGAGCTTGCGGAGATAGTCAATCACGACCGACTGGGTCGCGAGCCAGCTCGGGTGGAGCTTGCTCACGGTCCGGACGAGCCGGAGCCCTTGGTAGTGCAACACGAGCGCTTCGTGCTGGGCTTTCGACGCAAAGCCAGTGCTGCCACCACTGCTTGTGGTACTGTTGTTGCCAGGGAGCAGTGACGGCGGGAGGCCGTGGCTCTGTGCGCGCGCGAGCTTCGCCTGCGCTTGGGCTTTCGCACGCTGGACGTACGTCGCTTGCGCTTGCTTCGCCTTCTCTTGCGCTTGGATCGGTTTGAGCCCTTGCGCTTGAGCCGCTGCGAGAGCCTGAGCGTGGACCTTTTGCGCGTTCACTTGGATCTGCGCGTGCAGTTGGTGGGCTTGCTGCTGGGACACGAGCCCTGGGCTGAGAGTGGAGCTCCCTGGGCTCGGTACAGGGCTCGGCAGTGCGGCTGCCGATGACACTTGGCTCTGCGCTTTCGCAATGTAGTCTTTGCTCGCAAACTGGGCTTTCGCTTGCGCCTGGACGAGCGAGAGACCTTGCGCTTGAGCAGCGGCTAGTGTCTGCGCGTGCAGTTTCTGTGCGTTCGCTTGGATCTGGACCTGCGACTGGACTTTCAGCGCCTGCTGCGCATTCACTTGAGCCTGGGCTTTCGCGACGTACGCTGCACGGGCCTGCATCCCACGGGCTTCTGCAACACTCGCTGTGAGTCCTTGCGCCTGGGCGCTCGCGACCGCTTGAGCCGCTGCTTTCTGCGCGTTCACTTGGATCTGCGCTTGCATCTTGACGTCGTCCGACACGTCTGTGCTCTTCGCGTCACTGCTGCCTGTCGCGTTCACTTTCGACGCTGCAACAAACGTCGCTGCAACCAACGCTTCGGCGCCACCGTCGCCAGTGATGACTGCGCGTAGTGGCGCTGCTTCTGGGAGCTTCAGGAGCTGCTGGAACAGCGACGCGTACCGCGGTTCGACCAAGTGCTCGCGCTTGAGGAAGTACGCGACAGTCTGCGGAGCGTACCGGTTCAGGAACTTCGTGAGCGGACGCCGGTACGGCGAGCTCATCTTGCCGTAGCTCCCGTACTTGGACAGCACGGCTTCGAGCTCGACGACGCACGTAATGAGCGCTTCGAGGAACGACTCGCTCGGCGGGAGCAAGTGGAAGAGGTCGACAATCGCTGCGGCGACAGCCGGCTCTTCGCCGCGCTTCCAGATCCCTGCTTTCGTGATCCGCTCCGGGTCGCGCCACTGCTTCAGATGCTCGAGGAGCTTCTCACCGAGCGTCACATTGAAGCAGCTACTGAGCAACGTGAGCAGCCGTGCGAGACCGTCGAGAAGCGGCAAGTTCAGCTTGCGGTAGTCTGCGAGGTTGAGCAGCACGGGCCGGAGACACTGCTGCAAGAGCTCTTTCGGGAGCAGCAAGTCCTTGTTCTGCTGGTTCAGCTGGATCACGTCTGTGAGCGCTTGCTGAGCGCACGCGACGAGCTCGGGCGGGTGGCCCGTGAGGAAGCGGAAGAAGACGCCAACGAAGCGGTTCCGGGCCTCTTGGTGCTGGTTCATCTCGTCTGGTGCGAGCACAAACGCGGCTTGAAAGAGCTTCACCGCAGCGATCCGGAGCTCGCTCCCGTGTGAGAGCCCAAACGGGTACTCTTGCGCCGACGCAGCACCGCCACCGCCTCCTCCACTCGAGCTCGGCAGTCCTGCGTTCGCGTTGCTTGGCGATCCGTCGCTTCCAGCTCCGTCGCCCCCTCGACTCGCTCCACCGCCGCCTCCCACTGACGTCGCCTCGTCCGAGATGAGCCGCCAGACTTCAGTCAAGAAGAACAAGAGCTCCTTCGTCAGCGTCGTCACAGGCGGATCAAGTGCGAGTCCGTACGCCATCGCGTCAACGTAGCCGATGCGGGTGCTGGTCGGGAGCATGCGGAGGTTGCAGCCCGTGATCTGCTTCGTCAAGAGCTGGTGGTACGGGTGCAGCAACACTGACGGCGTCGACTCGGCGAGCGACGCGACCAGCGCGATCGCTGCTTTCGCCGCCTGACGCGCTGGTGCTTTCGGGCTCAAGAACTCGACGACCAGCATCTGGAAGAGCTCCGTGTCCTGGAACGCGACACACGAGAGGAAGTTCTCGGCCGAGATGCCGCCCAATGGTGCAGTCGCGTACGCTGTCTTGACTGCCGAGGGCTTGCGCACTGCGAGGACGAGTGCGTCCCCAGCTTCGGCGCTCACTGTCACACTCACTTCCGCCGGGTGGTCCGAGAGGACAAAGAAGAGCGCTTTGATGATCGTGAGCTGGTTCTCGTGGCACCACTGTGGCGGGAGCGCTTGCATGAGACACGCGAGGCCGATCGTGCCGCCGAGCTTCTTCCGCCAGCTGCTCTTGTCGTAGCACGCGTGCGAGAAGACCTCGCACATGCTGTTCAGCACGCCACCGCCACTGTGTGCCGCACCCGCGAGTGCCTCGGGTCGTGTCGACACGACAACGTCGACCACCCACTGGAGCGCCCGCTTGCCTTGGTCTACGACCGACGCGTCGGACGAACTCACAGCGTCAAGGATCGCTTGGTGGAACATCTCAATCTCGTTCGACACGTCGTCGTCGTGGATCGCCGGCACGCCGTACGCTGCGTGTCGCAGCGTCTCGATGCGGGTCGTGGTCGCCAAGTGTCGGCCCGGCGAAAGACCGCGCGTGCCAGGAAACAACGTCGACGGGTGCAGTGACGCGAGCTCCGCGAACGACGCGCTGGTCCGGACGCAGTTGGCGAGCGCGAGCGTCGTGTAGTGCACGGTGATAGCCTCCATGAGCGTCGCTGCTTCGACGCCCAAGTCAATGTCCACCATCGTCTCAAACAAGATCCCGAGCAGCTCTTTCCGGGTCCGACGCTGCGCTGCGAGCGCGACAATCCGCTTCATCGGCGGACTCGGCTCGGACCCCGCCGTGTCGACTGTCGTGTCGGACGCGCGCGTCCGCTCCTTGTCGCTGTCGGCCGCACCACCACCTCCAGTGGCTTGGACGTAGCCATTCGCCTTGTTCAGCTCCATCGCAACCACAGCTGCGCGTGAGACGAACGTGAACGCACTTCGCTTGTGCTGCAGAATTGACGTCCGGATCGTCTCCATGGTCGCGGCTTCGAGGGCGAGCGTCTTGTCGTCCTTCTCGAGCAAGAACGCAGACGGCCCAGATGACGACGACGACGCGTCGCTGTCGTCGAATTCGTCCACGTCGACGAGCCGCGAGTCCACTTTGCCCACGTGCACCCACTCGTGCTCGGTCTTGCGCATGTAGCCACGCAAGACGCGGGTAGCCCGTCGTAGGAGCACGTCCATTCGCATCGGGAACGCACCGCCGTCGACTGCGTCCCAGGAGAACGTGAACGTCACGCCCGTGCCGTTGTCGTGCTCTGCGAACGCGAGGTTGAGCGGATCCATAATGTACTGCCGGTTGCGGCCGCCAATCTTGCCGAGGATCCGCATCGCGAGCTCGCCGTACGGATACGGCGGCGGGATCAAGTGCGTGTCGAGCGCTTCAATGATCTCAGTCAGCAACCGGTCTTGCGATGTCATGATCGGGTACAAGAAGTCCGGGTTCAAGTTGTCGACCCAGAACTCGAGCGTGCGGAGCCCCAAGTACGCGAGCTCCCCGCGCGACAGAATCGCTCGCACAACCGACTTCATGAGCGACGGGAGGTACTGGAGCAGCGAACTCAAGCGTGCTGGGATCGTGAGGCAGAGCTCAAGGAGCACGTCTTGCATCGCACGCTTCCCAATGTGCGTCTGCAAGCGCATGAGCGCCGAGAGGACGCCTGGAAGGAGCGGGAAGACCTCTTTGTAAAAGTTCTCGTACTTGCCGCCCGAGATCGACCGGAAGAGCGCGCGGAGGAGCAAGAGGTAGTTGTCCGGGTGCTTCGTGAACGTCGCTTCCCGCAAGCACGACTCAATGATTGTACGCAAGTGCGGGAAGAGCGCCGACTCGTTCGACTTGAAGAGCGTGACCGAGCCAAAGACAATCTTGAAGAGCCGGAGCACGATCGATGCACGGTGGACGGTCGCGACTGGCCGCATGGACTCGAACTGGAGACGCTCAATCGCGAGCACTTTCGAGACGCGGTCTGTGTCGGGGAGGTCGCCTTCGCTCGGGACGCTCAAGTCGTTCATCTGCGTGATGAGGAACTTGAGCAGGATCTCTGCAAACCAGCAGCTCACGTTCGAGTTCGCGAGGAAGTGCTGTGGGATCGTAAGAATCGCGTGGTCTTGGAGGATGCACGCGTACAGGAGCTGCATGTTGGCGAGGAAGAGGTCGCGAAAGTCCGCAGCTTCGAGGACCGTGAACGCGCCAGCAAAGTGGTCGAGCATCTGCTTCTCTTCCGCGAGCGTGTTGTCCGAGAGCGTGTAGAGAATGAAGCACCGCAAGCCGTTCTGGAGCACCTTGGCGATCAACAGCCGCTCGTCGTCCGTGAGTGGGTACAAGTGCGTCGTCGTCGTTGTCGCGCTGGCGTTGGCGCTGCTGCTGCTCTCGCTGCCGCTGCCTCGCAGCGGGTTCGCGAGCTCCATTGCGTGCATGTGGAGCGCTGCCGCTGACGGGTTCATCGCTCCGAGCAGCCCATGGCCGTGGCCGTGGCTGAGTCCGCTCATCGCGTCCGACGCACTCGCGTCCACGGTGCTCAGGTCCTTTGCGTGTGGGTTCCGGTAGTTCGCAGTGCACCAGATGACGGCACGGATGCCGAGGATCATCGTCCGGAGCAGCGACTTGATGTCCCGCAAGCTCGGCTCTTCGTCGACGCTCGCAGGGTCGTCTGCTCGCGGCGCTTTCAAAGCTGGCAAGAGCAAACGGTCGAGGCACTGCTCGTACGCAGACCGCTCAGCTGGCGGTGTGGGCAGCAACGCCGACTGTCGGATCTTGTCCATCGCGCCACCGTCCAGCAGCTCGCCACCACTGCGGTCCGACGTCGCTGTCGCAGTCTTGAGCCCAGTCGCAAGCGCTGCCGGCAGTGTCGCGAGCGTCGTGCCAAACTTGGTCGAGATGATGAGCAGTATCCGAGAGAGCACATTCCGGCCTTTCCAGCCGTCGACGTCGTCGTTCTTGGCGCTAATGTCGACCAAGTTGAGCAAGAGCCGGATCGACGTGGTCTGGATCGAGATCGGGAGCGTCGGGTCGTGGATCCGCTTGCCGTAAAAGTCGACAATCTTGCTCACTTGCGCGAGCGTGAGCATGTCGCGGACGTGGTGGATCATGTCCGCGAGTGTCGAGTACGCAAGCGGTCGGATCTGGAAGTAGCTGCTCCGGCCTCGCCCGACCAGCACGTCGTCGTCCAAAAGCACTTCGAGCTGCGCGTAGAAGCCGCGTCGAAAGTCCGTCGAGATGATGTGGCGCGCAGCGACAAAGATGTCTTTGCGCAGCACGAACGCATCTTTCGGGCACGCAATCAAGAGCTTCACGGTACTCTCGCAGATCGCGTCTTGGAACGGCCGCATGAGCCCCGCACACCCACGGAGCAAGTACGTAACGAACGACAGCGTCTTGACTTGGCAGTCGAGAAACTCCACGTACCGCGTCGGGTGCGTCTTCGCGACGCCGTCCGGCGCACGTAGCGCCAGTGCAGCCATCATGAGCGGCACGAGCACAGGGATGTAGCTCTCAATGAACGTCGGGTAGCACTGGAAGAGCAGCATGATGATCAGCGGCAGCTCTGAGATCGTCTTGAACGACTCCATGCTGCTGCAAATCACCTCGTCTGGGCGTCGGGAAGACCCCATTTCGCCCGTTTCGAGCGCGCCGACGACAGCGTCGGCTTCCAGGCTCGGCGGTGGCGGCTCAGTCGTCGTTCCAGGCGGTGCAGGAGCTACTGTCGCCTCTTCGACCGCTGCTGGAGCTGGTGTGGCTGCTACTGGAGGCGTAACCACCACTGCCGCGTCTGCTGCTGAGCTCGCGCAGGCGCTGAGAGCTGTCGTCACAGCAGCTGGTACAGCACCAGTTGCTGTCGGGGTCGGGGTTGCTGGCACTGGCACTGTCGCTGTCGCTGTTGGCGTCGCTGCCTCTGCAGGCGCTGCAAACTGCTTGGCCATCGTGGCTGGGAGGTTCCGGTACATTTGTTGCACGAGGTCGAGGAACGGCGGCACTTCTGCGCGCAGGCCAGGGCGGTAGTTCCGGTGCAAATCAAAGAGCGTCTTGAGCGCTACGAGCGCATTCTCTTCGTTGTCACGGAGCAGCACGTCGAGCAGCAGCTGCAGCAGCTGCGCGACGTACGGACGCAGCGCGTCGTTGCTCGGCAGCCGGTTCAAGATCTGCAGCAGCACCTTGCGGCACCGGTTCACGCTGGTCGCGCGCGACTGCGGCGGCAGCTTACTGTTCGGGAGCAGTAGGGCCTGCCAGACTGGGAAGAGCGCATCCAAGATGCGCGCGAGCTGCGGCGTGTGCAGGATCTCGGCGCGCCGGTAGAGCTCCACGAGCTCCTTGAGCACCGTGTCGCTGTCGCCGTCCAGCAGCTTCTGCCGCACGACGTCGACGTTCATAGCTGCCCGCTGGTCGCTCTCGGCTCCGCCGCTCGTGCTACCGAGCGTGCTTGTTTGATTGTGTCTGCCCTTTTTGCCTTGAAAGTGCATAGTGAGAAAAGCAAGGGATCGTGTTCATTCAAGACCTTGGATGTGTGACCATGGCGACAGTCACTACTACAGATTTGTATAGAAAAGTCCACGCCTGGCGTAATGATCACGAAACTCGCAGCACTCTCCACGAAACACACACAGTGTGAAAAGCGCCTCACAACTGGAACCCGACGTACTCGAGCGGCTCAAAGCACGAGACGAACTGGTTGGTCGTCGACTCGTTGTACGGCGCGCGCGGGTCGATCTTGGAGAAGCGTTCCCATTCACCCATGCTCCGCCGCGTGCCGAGCGCGAACTCGGCCTCAGCGACGAGCGGCCGCTGCTCTGCAGCCGGCGTCACAGGTAATTGCAGCAGCTGCCGAATGCGCCGGTGAGCGCGCGCGACATGCGCAGCCGTGTCGCCGTCCTCGGCTGTCGGCGTCGGCTGCCACGCGTACGTCGCGAACGCCACGTCTGTTATCGGCGCGTAAAAGTCGTAGCCGTGCGTCCAGAAGCGTGTGGCACGCGCGTACTCGTGGCCGACAGTCACAAATGGCGTGTGCGGGTCCGACCGGACGGCCAAGAGTGCGGAGACCGGTCCAAAGTGGAACACTTCCGTGTACTGCGCCTGGAGGACAGGCGTCAACCGTGCGCCGGCGTCGTCTGCTGATGCCGCTTTCAAGCGTGGCTCAGGTGGGTTGAACGCCACGACGGCGTCTTTGTCCTTGGAGTAAATCCGTGCGGAGCACTGAAGCAAGAACGTCGCCGCGCTGTCGTCGTGGTGCTTGAGAACCGCTGCTTTTGGTGCAGCGCTAAGAATCGCTCTGTCGTTACCGATACTGTACCACTGTGTGAGCAACGTGAGGTCCCAGTCCTGTACAAACGACACGCCTGCGTCGACCGAGACGTAAAAGTCGTCGCTAAACTCGCGTCGCGACACCATTGCCTCGACCAAATGCCGTGCGACTGTCGCTCCATGTGCGCTGGTTGCGTCCCGTGTGACGTACTGCAAGCGCCGAGAGCGCAGCAGTGTGCGGCACGGATCCGGTACGCGCGCGCAGAAGAGCTGTACGCACGAAGCGTCCAGACCGACGTCCACTTCGTCCACGACGCGCACGTGCACTCGTGCAGGCAGGTACGCGCGCGTGAGTGCGTCTGTGAGCGTGTCGGCACACGCGCTGGCGTCCCGAAAGTGCGCAAGGAGCAGCACAATTTGCTTCTCGTTGCGGAAGCCACGGCCGCGCACCTTGGGCTTGTGTTGCTGGTGGAGACGTTCGCTTGTCGGCGTTGCGGTGCTGCGCTCGTGGCGTCCGCGCGCGTCGCCGGGTTGCCGAGTGGCGTCGCTGCCAGTGGCCCACTGCGTCAGCTCGAACAGCAACGCGAGCGCACACAGCGCTGCTACGAGCATCACAGTGAGCTTGCGACGCGCACGCTCAGCTTCGCGCTGCGCTTGCTGTGCGTTCACGCGGGGGAGCGCTGGGCCCAGTCCGAGCGCCGACAGGGGCGTCTGCGTCATCCGGAGCGGTGCCATCTCGCCGAAATTGTGAATGCGGCGCAGTAGTGGTAAAAAGGAGGGATTCATTTCGTACTTACCGGGGTACTCGATTCGATACTGAGGGACGCGATACCAAACCAGATCAAAAGTGGCAAGCAAGGAAGCATGGCGCAGCGCCGTGACGCGTTCAGCAAGAGAGACCTGGGGCTGCTGCTGCCGGACGACACGCCTGGCGATCCCGTGTCACTGCGGCACACGAAGACCAAGTACGTGGTGGCTGTTGTAGGAGCGTGGGCTCTTGCGTGTGATTCCTTCTTCGAACAGCACACGAGGTGCTGATACTAAAGTATCAACAGGGACGCCACCGATGCGTTCGAGCCACTCAAGCCCAAGATCGACCCGAGTGCCAAGGTGACGCGTTACCGCGCAGGCCACGTCCCGCACTTTGCTACCGGCTACGAGGACGACCGTGGCTTTGTGACAGCGAGCGGGCGAGTACGCAACCAACAACAACAGCAGCAGCAGCTCAAGTCGAGTGCGAGTGACACGCCAGCACCGCCACGGAGACGCTTCGAAGCCCAAGTCGTGGTCGCTGCAAAGACAAACGACGCTGGAAACGCACGCGTGCGCGCAGACAGCGAGAGCGACGGTTCGAGTGGCGGCGACAGCGCCGCGAACGCGAACGCACTCGAAGGCTCGAGTTCGGACGACGACGACGAAGCGTTCAACCGGCGCCGGCAGCTTCTGCGCAGGAAAGCGCTGGCGGAGAAAGCGCCGATCAGCGGCACAGGGGTCGAGACGGAGCGCAAGGTGCGGAAAAGCCAGGCGGTCGTGGGTTGCTTTGCTGATGAAGTGAGTGAATGACTGACGGTTGGTTGGACGGACTGTGTGCTGGTGGTGCTTGCCCTACACACAGCCGATTGCACCACAGATTACCAAGAGAGGATCCACTCTTGCTGGTGCTGCAGGAGGACATGACACTGAGTCATCTGCTGGCTCGAGTGGGTCCGAGTGGGAGACAGACACGGACGCCTCAGAGGCTGAAGACGCGCTCATGAAGCCCGTGTTTGTGCCCAAGCAAGCGCGCGAGACGCTCAAGCGGCAGGAGGAAGTAGCGGCCGAGGACGAGCGGAGGCGCGCGCTTGAAGCCGAGCGGCTCGAAGAGCGCAAGCTCGAGACGCGGCGGCTTGTCGCGGAAGAGATCCGTCGCGAGCAGGAGGCGGGGGACACGGGCGGCACGACAGACGTCGAGATGCCAGACGACACGGACGGCGTGGACCCGGACCAGGAGTACCGGGACTGGGAGCTGCGTGAGATGCGGCGCATCAAGCGGTGCGTGGCCAGAGTGGGTGTCGGACTGTTAAGTCGGGTCGTTGGCGGGTGGCGACGGTTGCTGAGACGCGGTGTCGCGACAGAGACCGGGACCGGAAAGAGCAGAAGCGACAGGAAGCTGACGAGATCCTTCGCCGACGGAACATGACGGAAGAAGAGCGGCAAGCAGAGGACAGGTAGGTCTGTTGATCCAGAGCCAGTCCGTCAACGACAATGCGTCTCTGACAGTGGGTTCCGATCGCAGGAAGCTCAGGAAGGACGTTCCGCAGGAGAGGGCCAAGTGGAAGTTCATGCAAAAATACCACCACAAAGGCGTGTTTTACGTGGACGAGACGAGCGTGAAGGACAAGGACGACGTGCGCCGACGCGACGTGTCGGGCGCGACGCTCGAAGACAAGTTCAACAAGGAGATGCTGCCGAAAGTGATGCAAGTCAAGAACTTTGGCCGCTCGGGACAGTACGTGTGCTTGGTGAATGGTTGACTGGCTGGCTGGTGTCGTGGGGACTCAAGTGCTGCTGTTGCTGTCGCAGAACCAAGTACACGCACTTGGCGGACCAGGACACGTCGCACAGAGACTCGCTCTGGGCCCGCAACGACTCGTACGTTCGTTCGTTCGTTCGTT
>JAASFJ010000156.1:0-36377 GCA_023333755.1 Globisporangium uncinulatum | reverse complement strand
CGCAAGCCGGCTCGGCACCGAACTGCATCCCGAACGTCCGACGTGCACTCGCAGCGATGCGTGAGATGGGGCAGACAGCTGCTGGCCGCAAGGAACTCGCCAGCATCTTTCGGCTCTGCGACGCCGATGGGCTCCAGACCGGCGCGGACGTCGAGGGCCTCGCTCTGTCGGCACTCGGGACCTATGGTGCGCTGGCGATGGGCAACTACCCGTACCCGTCGTCGTACATGACGTCGGGTGCGAGCTTCCTGCCAGCGTACCCAGTTCGCGCTGCGTGTGACCATCTCAAGGACGACTTTGGCGAGACCGACTGGGCCGCCTTACTTGCCGCGCTCCGAGAGAGCGTCGGCGTGTTCCTGAACAGCAGTAAGAGTGAAACGTGCTTCTTCTCGACAGCGCCACCGGCAAACGAGACTACAGTTCGCACTGCCGGGAACTTTTGGTTCTACCTCGAGTGCTCCGAGCTCTACGTCCCCTTAGGCAGCGACGGCGTACACGACATCCTCCCACCTCTGCCGCTCAACACAACAGCGCACGACGACGCGTGCTTCGCTCAGTGGGGCGTGCACGTGCGGCCAGAGCACGCGCACATGGAGTATGGTGGGCTCAAGGCCCTGCGAGCAGCGAGCAACATTGTGTTCAGCAACGGCGACTACGACCCGTGGTCGGCCACCGGCGTGCTCGCGTCGCTCTCGGACTCGGTCGTATACGTGCCGGTCCCGGGCGGTGCACATCACCTCGACCTCTTCTTCTCGCACCCGCTCGACCCGCCAGCTGTGACACAGGCGCGCGACGTCGAGAAGCAGCACATTCGCCAGTGGATCGACGCGTTCTACGCCAGCAGGAGCCGTCGGCAGCAGTAGGAAGCGAGAGTCGCCCGAGCACGAGCCAGCTGCAGCCGCAGTGGTGACTGCCTCTGTCTGTCCGAGCGGGTGCTATCTGATCGTGCAGTAAGCAGTACCACTGAACGCGAAACCACCTCTTTCCATCCTTGAGTTCAAAAGCTTCGGCCGCTGTCATGATCTCGTCGGCTCTTTGCTTTGCCGCCGTCTCGTGTTGTGCTGTGCGACGTCCGCGGAGGGACGTAGATGCCTTGTGGAGTCAGGTCCATTGCCATACCCAGGCCTCCTCCTCCTGTGCCGGTTGCAACAGCGACAGCGGTCGTCTTCTTCATGTAATGCTGTCTGTTTGTCGTCTCCGGACTACTGCAGCTGCTGCTGCTGGTGGTGTACTTCTTGGGCGAGTACGAGTCGCTCGACGGTTCTAGAGTGTTGCCCAGACCGTGTCGCGTCGTCGCATTCTTGTGTGACCCGTTCGTGGTACGCTTGTGCGCGTTCGACGCTGGCGCTTGTGTCGCTAGGTACGGATTCCGCATGTAGGACGACGTAGGCGGTGGCTTGGGCGGAGGGCCGCTTGTCGCCATCGGTTCATTGCCCCCGAGCGAGTACGGGTACACGAGCGCAGTCGACGACGAACTGGGCGTACTCATCCGTCCGCCGCCGTGCGACGTCATCGACAGGCGCCCGTGTGCGTGCTGGTTGACAAACTCCATGTGCTCTGCTGGCACCGGCATGCCGAGTGATGTGCTCGGCTGGTTCTCTGCAATCGGTGGTACGCCAACGCCCAGCTTCTTGGCGAACCCGTACGGGCTCGTGTCGCCACTGGTGGCGTTGCTACCTGAGCTGGACGACGAGCTTGCTGTCGCGCCGTGTAGCGTCGGGAGACGGTACGCGCTGACGCCGCCTCCCGTCCCCATGTTCGAGCTGCTGGCTTGTACGGAGCCGTTGACCGCACCTTTCTTCGATGTGCTGGTCATCACGTAGACGGTGCTGCCGATCTTGTCCTTCAAGCTGCCGCCAAAGCCACTGATTGGGGCTTGCAGTGGCGTTGCGATCATCGGCTTGAACGTGGGTTTGAGCGCGTTCTTTGTCTGTGGTGGCTGGCTATCGTACGGTGTTGACGCCTTGATCGGTGTGGACGGAGACTGCCGAGACGGCGGGGACGTCGACGACAAGCCGCTCGAACTCGCTGCTGGGTCGCCTTGTCGCGATGGCGGCGGTTTCCGACTCCGCTTCTTCCGAACCGCGACCGAGTCGTTCAGGTCCTTCGCGATCGCGTCCTGGAGCTCGGCCTCAAAGACGTCCCCCTGGTTCTCAAAGAACGGGTGCTTAAGCAGCTCAGCGCACGTCCACCGGTCGAGCGGCTCGTCTTGGATCGTCTGGTGCATAAAGTCGAGCGAGGCCTTGTCGAGCTGCGGGAACCGCGCGCGGAGCGACTCAACGTCACTTGCATGTGGCAGTTTGACGCCGACATAGAGCGAGTTCTTGCGGAAGAGCTCTTGCTGACGCGCCGTGACGTGGCCGAGGCACTTGATGATGTGGTAGAGCTGATCAATGTCCGAGTCGCCCGGAAAGAGCGGCAAACCCGTCGTGATCTCAGCAAACATGCAGCCAATGGACCAGACGTCGACTGCTTTGCCGTACGACACGTCGCCAACCAGCAGCTCTGGCGCGCGGTACCAGCGCGTTGAGACGTACTCTGTGTACTTGGCGCCAGCGCCGGCGAGTGGCCGCGCAAAGCCAAAGTCGCAGAGCTTGAGCACACCGTTGCGCGACACGAGGAGGTTCTCGGGCTTGATGTCGCGGTGGATGATGTTGTGCTGGTGGCAAAAGTCGATCGCGCGGACGAGCTGCCACATGAGGCGCTTGATCGCCGCCGGCTCGAGGCCCTCGGGGTTCTTCTCAATCTCTTCGAGGATCGTCTTCTCGACAAACTCAAAGACGAGGTAGAGCTTGCCCTTGATGCGGAAGACCTCGAGGAGGCTCACAATGTTCTCGTGACGCAGGGCTTTGAGCACCTTGATCTCGCGCAACGCTGTCTTCTTCACCTGCTCGTCGTCGTCCGACTCTTTGAACTTCTTGATCGCCACGATCTGCCCCGTCGTCTTGTGCCGGCACTTGAGCACCACGCCGTACGTGCTGCTCGAGACGACGGCAACAGCGACAACAGCAACGACACCCAGGACCGCGTGAACACCACAACCGCAGAGAGGAGCTGCAGCGCACTTATCACTACGCACCCTTCGCCGATCGTCCCGAGGCTCTCGTAATTCTCCATCTGGTTCGCCGAACGTCGTCGGGAGCGGAGGGCCGAGCCGAGAGCGCAAGGATAGGGGTACGATGAGATCACGACGCCTCAGCGTCAGGTCCAGGAGCAGGCGTGTGCGTGAGCGAAAAGAGAGCGCTCCAAATAGGGATCGTTTCAGTCGCGTGTTGCTGCGGTTGATCACAGGCTGGCAGCAGGCAGCACTTGGACACAAACAGCTTCGAATGTCGTAAAGGCAGCGAGAGACACACAGGAGTTGAGCTGCTGCTTACTGCTTCGAGAACGCACAAGGAGTGGTGTTTCTGTGTGTGATAGGCAACGAGGGCGTTGCCGAGAAAGACGGTAAGCGACCTCACACGTCACAGCCTCGAACACGACAGGGACTTCAGATGCTGCTACACGACGGACTTTCCGGAGCCTCTTACAGTCTCACCTGAGCCTGAGTCTCTCGAGAAGACGCGACTTTGTCGAGCCGACCGTTCAAACTCAGAGCCCACCATGACCAAGCAGCAGGAGAAGCAGCAGCAACAGCCCGCTGCAGACGACGCGGAGGACGTGCGTGAGCGCGACCTCGTCGAGGCGTATCTGGACGATCACTCGCTTGAGGCGGCACTCAACGACGCGCTCAACGAGGTGGTCTCGGCTCGTCCAGTCGATCCCTTCGCCGTGCTCTCTGCGCTACTGTACGCCCGCGCGACAGCGCAACGCGGCGTCTTCCGAGTCGACGTGCACGAAGTGCTGGACAGTGTCGGTGCGCCGACTGTGCTTGTGCGACTGCACACGGGCAAAGGCGTGTTTGAGGCGTCGTGTGCGAGCGAGACGAGCGGGCGTCCGGATGAGCCGGACGAGTTGGGCATTTCGCTGACCAAGCAGCGACTCAGTGGACACGGCTACCGCAAACGTACCGAGACCGCGTCCCGAACACTTAATGAGAAACTGCTCAACATCGAGCCGACCGAACAGCTCGCGGTCGACGCAGCGCTGGAGACGCTCGAGTCCGAGATCGGCCGCAATATTTGCCACGCAGTATCTGTCGCAACGTGCAAGGCTGGCGCAAAGTACGCTGAGCTGCCGCTTGCTGAGTACATCGCCAAGCTACTCGACGCGCCAGTCGAGAGCCTCTGCGTGCCCATGCCGCTCTTCAGCGTCGTGAACGCGGGCAAGTACGCCTCAAACAAGCTGTTTGCGCAAGAAGTGTTCATCGCCCCGACTAGCGCAGTGAGCTTTGCGGACGCGTACCAGATCGGTGCTGAGTTCACCCAGGCACTACGACAGCAGCTCGAGATGCGCGGCGTCGGGTTCACGAACCTCGGCACGTTCGGAGGCTTCGCGCCGCAGCTGCAGACGCTCGCTGAAATGTTTCAGATCCTGCGTGCCGCGCTGGACGAGACACGCAGCAGACTCGAGTACGGCGCTGCTGGGATCGCAGCGGCAAGCTTGTCGCCGCTGCGAATCGATTTCGGCGTCGACTTATCGGCGACTGAGTACGTGTTGCCCCCATCACCGCCTACGTCGTCGTCTGTAGACAGTCTTGCCGGCTCTGTGAGGTCGACACTGGTGTCGCCAGCTCTTGTGGCAGATGAAGACGACGCAAGAATGCCGCTCGCGTACAACATGGACAAGTGGGTCCCGGGCTCGAGTGGGATGCTCAAGACGAGTGAAGAGATGCTCGAGATCATCCGAAGCGCCATCAAGGAGCTCGATATCGCTTCGGTTATCGATCCGTTCGACAAGGACGACGTCAAAAGTTTCGCGGCGCTGCTGAGCGGTGAGCACGACCAGGACACGAGTGGCAGTGACAACGGTGATCTCTCAACTGCGAGGCGACCAACACTCGGTGGCGATCCGAACTGCCGCGTGCAGATTGCTGGTAAGATGGCCTTCCAGCATCAGGGACTCGAGACGCTCCACGAAGAACGCGCGTGCAACACGGTCGTGTTGCACTTGCACCACTTTGCTACCGTCTCTCGCGCTCTCGAGATGATCACTGACGCCAAGCGCCTTGGGATCGCAGTCATTCTTGGCGCCGTCGCCGGGCAGAGCTCGGACGCTGCGTTCCTAGCAGCTGTGGCAGTCGGAGCTGGCGTCGGGCAAGTCAAGTTTGGTGGACTCGCGGGGGGCGATGGGGTCGAGAGATACAACCAACTGCTGTTGCTGAGCCAAGACGTGTTCGCGCCAGAGTTTGTCGCAACGACCTACCGTCGATGAGAGGCTGGGAAGTCAGAGAGCATGAGCAGTAACCACGATCTCTCGAGAAATAAATGCGCACTTTTATTGTGAAGTAGATGCTAGCGCGCCATCGTTTTCATTACTGGTACCAGACACACGTCGTCCGGCTTCACTCGTCGTCACCCCCCTCTTCCTGTAGCGACTCCTCCAAGTCGAACGACTCCTCCAGGTAATCGTCCTCCTCCTCCGCGATATCGGCTGTGTCGCTGCCTTGCTCGATCGACTCGACTTGCTGCTGGATCGCACTCTCGGTGGTGCTCCCGCTAGCCACGACTTGCGACGTTGTCAGCATCGACGGGATCGCGTCCGTCGCCACGCGATCGACAAGGTTGCTCCCGGTGAATATCGGAATGCGGGTCGCCTCCCTCGGCGACGCGATCGGGTCAAATTGATCGCTGCTGCGGCTGCTCACACTGCGTCTCGTGAAGCTTCCCGACCTTGACCCCGACGACTGCTGGTCATCATCGCTGTCGCTTTCGTCGCTGTCGGCAGCAGTGCCTCTCAACGTTGTGATGAACGACTTATGCCCATCACCGTGTTCTGCGTGGCTCGAGCTCGACTGAAAGCGAGCGTCGTGCTCGTTCATCAACGACGCGGATGCGTCGAGGGACTTCTCGCCAAACTCGTCGTCGCCTTCGTCATCAAACTCGCTGTCTGCATTGCTCGTGTGCACGTCTTGGCTCGATAGTCGTTGGCGCACGACATGCTGCTGACCCTTCATCGACGTTTGCTCTACAAGAAGCCGCTCGACCTCGTCCATGTCGTCGTCTTCCTCGAGTCCGCTGAAGTGTCGCTGCCCAATGCCCAGCGCCGTTGCGGACTTGGTGAGCTGCAACGGTGCGAAAGTGTGTTGAGGCACTCGCGCGTCGCTGTCCTCTTCGTCGTCCTCGCTGTCAGAGACCGCGTCGCTCATGCCTGATTGTCCCTGATGCAACTGACGTTGCTGAGCTGTACCAACACTCAGCATCGCCTGGTCACCGAACGAGTCTTGCGAGTCCTCAGACGGCGCGTTGCTCGCACGATCTCCAGCGCGTGTGGTGTCGTCAAGACTCAAATCCTCATGAGAAGCGCCGAGCGAGGCCTTCTCTGCCCTCTCACTGACATCGTCGAAGCGGTGCTCTCCGGAAGCTTCTCGATCGAGAGCGCCGCTCGAAAGGTTCGCATCGAACGAGTGCGCAGTAAACTGCTCTCGATCATCCGCAGACTCGTCACATGGTTCGTCCTCACCTGCACCAATGTGTTGATCGGAGTGGGTAAAGTGGCTTGGGAGCGACACCATTGGCTTGGCGGATTGCCTGGCTTTCGTCTGTTCCAGCAGCAACCGCTCCACTTCGTCCATGTCGTCGTCTTCCTCGAGCGCACTGCCATAGCGGTCACTTCCGCCGATTCCAGCACTCCGTTGCAGCGTTGCTGACCTACGAAAGACCTCGCGACGCGAAACTGTCGCCATCTCGTCGTCGTCGTCGTCGTCCAGGTTTCCAGACGATTCGAGCTGCCCATCCACTACCACTCTGCCTGCATCGCGAACATCGTCATCGTCGAAAGACTCGTCGTGCTCGTCGCATGGGCTGCGACCCAATTCGTGCTCCTCGAACTCGTCGGCGTCGATGCTTCGACTAGAGCCGACCGGTGCCTTCCTCACACCGACTTCACGCGCCTCGTTATCTGTCGTGCACTCGTCGCTATCGCTTTCCTCGCCGAGCGTGTCGTTCGCTTTCCCAAGAGAGCTCGTTGCGGACACGGTGTTCAGATTGGCAGTGGACGACTGGTGGCTTGCTCTCGATGTGAAGCTCTGCGTCACCATCAGCCGCTCCACTTCATCCATGTCACCATCGTCGTCGTCATCAAAGTCCCGTCTCGCGGTGCTCAGCGCTTTCTTCAACACACCGGCACCACTGCGACTGCGGGAGAGTACCAGCGGCGCCAGGGTTGACGCAAGCAGCCTTGTCGGCACTGCTGGCAGCGTGGGCTCTTGTTGGTGCGACCCGAACGCAAACTCGTCGTCATCGTCGCTCGCGTCGTTGTCGCCATCGGGATGCCAATGTGCGGCCGGGATCGACAGTGGTGAATGCGTCTCTTGAATAACTTCGTCTTGCGTCGTTGTTGCCGGTGCTGACGGCGCTCGACTCGCCTCCTTCGCTAGTTCACGTCGGTGACTGGATCCTGTAGTGTCGTCATCGCTCGACTCGCCGTCGCTGTCGCCTTCGCTTCCGCCGTCGCTTTCTCCGACCCGCCCGTGGTCGTCGACGTCCTGACCGGTTGGAAATGGAGACTCGGTGGCCAGAGTATGAGCAGAGCCAGTGGCATCGCTCACAGACAAGTGCTGACGCATGTCGTCCATTGATGCCTCGCTCTCTTGCTCGTCCTCTGATTCTCCGTCTATCAACTCGTCCGCATTGTCGTCGCTCGAGTGGTCAGCTGCTTCTTCAGCTTGTCGTGCGCTCATCTCGACTAGAGCGCTCTGTTGTGGTTGTCTACGAAATCCCGACTGCTCTTGCATCAGCCGCTCCACTTCGTCAAGGTCGTCGTCGTCGCTGTCGTGACCAACGACTCGGTTGAAAGAGGTGTGCGTCGCAACTTGTTCGTCGGTGAAGTCGTCCGCTCTCGTCGACACTAAACTTGAGGCGATCAGCGTTGTCTCCATCGATTGCTCACTAGGAAGATCGTCGCCCTCCTCGTCGCTCTCGCTCTCGCTCTTCTGGATGTCGTTGTCGCTCATGTCGTCGTTGTTGTCGTCGTGGCCAACATCAACGTTGCGTCGATCGTCAATGACAACCCTCTCGTCAATCGGATCTGGTTGACCGCCCCATGCTTCATCTTCTGTGTCGTCATCGCCGTCGGCATCTCGCGACTCAGCCAGAAGCATGTGCTCCACCGCGTCCAGCTCGTCGTTGTAGTCCGCTCCATCCTCGCTCGCTTTGTCGTCTTCTTCCAGCTTTTCTTCCCCCGTCTCCCTCTCCTCATCCTCGGTCTCGTCCATCTCCTCGTCGTCGTCCATGCGGTACGTAAACGAGCTCGTTGAGACAATGTGCGCGCTCTCATCATGACCGGCTTTGTCAACTTCCGTGACACCAGCGCCCTCTCGTCTCTGCAGCGGAACGCTGTCGAACTCGGCCAGGTTCTCGTCGTCACTTTCGTGCGACATGAACGATCCGCGCTCCAACGGACGCGAGCTGCTGTCCGACGAGCTGTCGTCGTTGTTGTCATGAGCGAAGACAGAATCCGAAGAGGAGACACCATCAGAAGTCGCTAGCTCAGCTGCGTTAGTTGAGCTTCGATCGACACTTGGGTCTGCTGCTTTGTCATGCGTCTGCTCCACTTCGTCCATCCGTGGCAGCGCACTGCTGATGTCAAAGCCGTCTCTCGTCTCCGTATCTTTCGGTTCGATCAGCGAAGACTGCTTGTTGCCACCGACAGCACATCTCCAGTCGTCGCCTGTAGCGACAGCGACACCTCGAAGAGATGGCATCTGTATCTGCTCTGCGACGTCAAGACCCACTCTCGCTCGTAGAGTAGCAGACGAGACCCCATCCTCTGAGATGCTGCCGTTCTGCTCGACATCTGAGTCGGACTCGTCGACGTTCTCCTCTTCGTTCTCGTTCTCGTCCGAGTCGATGTCACTGTCGCTCTCATCATCGCTCTCACGAGCTGCCACGGCCGCAGGAGCGACCTCGTCCGCTTCGCCGCCTTCTCTGTGTGCGTCGGTGCTCTCGGGCGCGCATTCACTGTGGTAGGTGTCCACCATACGCACCGCATTACCTCGGTCTGGGCTCGGAATGAAGGCAGTGGGGAGCAACCCGGACGGAGTGTGGCCAGCCAAGAGTCTCGTGCACGCATCGACGATATCGCGTGAGTCGCCGGCGCTCGCTTGTTCCGTGAGAACAGGAGACACAAAAGTGTCGTTGTCGTTGTCACCGTCTGGACTTGGGTCAGCGCTCGAGGCTCTGTCGTCTTCGTTGTGACACTCCTCCGTCGACGACTCGTCCAGCGCAAAGCTCGCGGACAATACGCTGCTTTCGTCTAGACTCTCTTGCATCGACTGCTCGCTGTCGTCGTCGTCTCCAACACTGTCAGCGTCATCGCCATGTCCTCGCTCGTCACCGCCGTATCTGCGCATTTCGTGCTCATTGCTTGCATCATCGCTCTCTGACAGCCGACGACGAGAGTCCACGCGCTCAAGCCCGTCACCAATCGAAGCTTTCAGGTCTGTCGGAAAAGCGTCATGACTCACAACATTGTCGACACCAGTGCGCCTTTGAAGCAGCGACTGATCTTCTGCATACACCCTATTGACGATGGCGTCCTGCAACCGGGACTCGAGGAGCTTCAGACGCTCAACCAACTCTGGAGCTCGCTTCGCGTACTTGCTGAACCAGGAGTCACGCTCGTCCACACCGCCCGACTCACGCAACGTCAGCATAGCGTTGAGAAAGTCGGCGTTCAGCAGAATCTCGTCTTCGGTCGATCCGATCCGGCGCACCTCTCGGGTCTTCTCCTGCGCCAAGCGCTCGAGTCGGTCTTCTTCCGCAAACACGCTCGCGCGCAAGTCGGTCCACTCGACGACGCCGACGCTCTTGGTGAGCTGGAGCTGCAAGCTTCGAACACTCTGAGCCAGCATCATGCTCTCATGGTGGCTCGCGTACAAGTCCTTGTCGAGAGCAGCGAAAGCACTGCTACTACTGGTGTCGCGACCGACAGCAGCACGAGTCTCGAGCTCCGACAGCGTCAAGTTCATTTCGTCCAGCTCCCGGGCTTTCGCCGCCTCGACGCTCTCCATCTTGCGCCGAATGGACGCGATCATCGCTGCCATCGTGTCGTTCTCTCCGCGCAACTGCTCGACTTGGTGGTGCTTGGCCTCGAGCTGGCGGTCGACTGCCGCCTGCTTTGCCTCGCTCTCGCTCGCCGTGCTCGCCACGAGACGCTCCAATTCGCTCCGCTGTTTCTTCAGCAGAGTAATCTCCGCCTCCAGGTCTCCAGACTGCGTTGCTGACGTGGCGTACACGTCTTTCAGCTCGGCCTCCAGCTGCTTCACGACGCCTTCCAGCTGCTCCATCTGCGAGCTGTAGAGCGTAGCCTGCGTCTCGAGCGCTTGGATCTTCGCAGCAGCCTCTGTCACCTGCGCCGTCGCCGCTTCGGACTCACGTTGTAGCCGCTCCAGCTCTGCGACAACACCTCGCTGAGACGCGCAGAAGTGCTCGAGGTACCTTGTGGCCAACGCGTCGTCACTTTCGTCGCCAGCGACTTCCACTCGCGTGTCCGCGTCAAAGTCACTCGCGGCCTGGACGATTGCTTCCACGGTCGAGACGATACGACGCTGGAGCTGCTGCTCGCGCTGACGCGACTCGTCGAGCGCGTCCGTGACGCGGGCGACTTCGCTGGCTGCAGCCGACTCGTTCGTGCTCGCAGTCTGCTCCGACTCGAGCACCCGCCGCCCCAGTTCGTGGCGTAGACCCGCGATCGTCGCCGCGAGCTCGTGTTCGCGCGTCTTGGAGCTCTCCCGCTCGTGTTCGAGCGCCAGCAGCAACGTGTCGACCTCGTCTTTCAGACGGCGCTCTGTCTCTTCCTGGTCTGCCACGACGTCGAGCAGCTTCTGTCGGTTCGCGTCGTCCACAACCTTGAGCTCGACGAGCTCGCGCTCCTTCTCGTCCAGTCGACTGGCAACCTCGCCAAGCTTGCGGTCCATCTCCGCTCCTTGTGCAGCGATTTGCTTGGCCAGGTGCGTCTCGCGGTCGTCGGCTTCGGACTGCACCTGTTCCAGCTCGCACTGGACGCGCTCCAGTTCGTTCTCGAGCTCGTGCTTGGCGACTCGCAGCGTCTGCGCCTCAGTGGAGCACGCAGCGATCTGGGACCGCACTTCCCGGATCTCTTCCGTCAGCGCTGCGAGCTCTCCCGAATGCGCACGCTTGGAATCGCGCTGTTCCGTCTCCAGCGTGGCCACCGTCGCTCGTAAGCGCTCCATGTCGTCATGGGCGCTGTTGATCTCCTCCAGCTTGTCGTCTAGACTGCACTTGACGCGCTCCATCTCGTCTTCGTGTTCCAAGCGAGTGCGCGCAAGCGTCTCTGCCAGCGCCTTTTTCTCGTCCAGCAGCTGACTGAGCTCTTCGCTCACCGCATCCAGCTTGCTCCTCTCTACTAGCGACTCACGCAAGCGACGCATCGCGTCGTCCTTCGCCCCGACCGAAGCTTGCAACGCTGCGATCTGCAGCTCGTACTCAGCGGCCACTTGTCGGCTCTGGGCTTCTGCCGCCTCCCGCTGCTGGGCACTCGCAGTCTCCTGTGCCGTCCGGATCACGACAACCTCCCGAGTCAGTTTCTCCACCTGCCCACGGCTCTCGAGCAGCAGTTGCTCAATGGCTTCGCGCTTGGCCTCTGCTACTTCGATCGCTGCGCTCGACACTGCAGACTGGGCGGTGCTGTCGGCCTCCTGAGCGAGTGCCACTGCCGCTTTCTCTAACTCGGCCAGCTTGAGGCTCGTGACAGCGAGTCGGTGCTCCGTCGCGGCCTTGGAACGCCGTGCCGCCTTGGCGTCCCGCTTCGATGCCTCCAACAGCTTCGTGGCCTCGTCTTCGCTCTTCTTGAGCTGCTTCGCGAGCGCCTCGACCTGCACGTGCTTGGCGTGCAGCTCAGCCGCGAGTATGCGTGTCTTGCGCTCACCGGCACTTTCGACCGACCGCATCTTGAGACGGAGAGCGGCGGCCTCCTGTCGTGCGCGCACGAGCAGCTCGTGCGTCTCGGTGCTCTGACGCTTCTCGGTCGCGAGCAGCGCTTCAAGCACCGCCGTCTGGCCTTCGGCCACCCCCATGCGCTTCGATTCGTCCTGGACGCGCTGTACGAGATCGAGCCGGTTCCTCTCCGTTGCACGCTCGTGCTCGTCCAGTGTCGCGTGCAGCGTCTTGAGCTTTGCCTGGAGCTGCCGCTCCTTCTTCCCAAACCGCGTCTCGACCTCGGCTTTCGCGACTGCGAGCGCCTCGAGCTCAGCGACCGACCGTGCTAGTCGCTGGCGCAGCCGCTCGTTCTCTGTCTGCTGCAGCGTGCGGCTGACGCTCTGCGTCCGCGCTGCGTCCTGTCGCAGCTTCGCGACGTCGTCTTGAAGCGCTTTCGTGCTGTCGTCTGCTCGCATCTGCTTCTTGAGCAGTGCTGCGAGCTGCTGCTCCGTCTTGACGCTCCGGTCTCTCGCTGCAACGCCGAGCTGTGTGAGTGTCTCGTCGAGCGACGCGGTGACGCGGTGCTGCTGGGTCTGGAGCGCTCGTGTGAGCTCCTGTTTCGTGTCCGAGAGCTCATCGCGGATGTGTGCGGACGCCTGCTTGGCGTCCTGGAGCCGCTTGTCCTGGCGCTCGAGCAGCACGTTGAGCTGCGAGACGTCCTCGCGGAGCTGTGCCTGGGAGTGCTGCAGTGGCGCAACGTCGGCTCTGCGCACACTGGCGACCGACAGGCGCTGGAGGTCGTCCGCCAGCTCGTTCTTGAGCGCTGCGAGGGCCTCGACACGCTGAGTCTGGAGCGTTTTGTCGACGCTGAGTAGCTTCGCTTCGAGCTTCTCGGCCACGAACGCGATGCTCTGGGTCATGCGGCCTTCGACATCGTGGACTTCGCGCGGCAAGCGGATGTTGAGCAAATGTTCGACGGCTTTCAGGTCGACGAACCCGGCTTGGGTCTGCTCGACGACTGCGAGCTTGTCCTGCAGCGAAGCGATCTTCTCGTCGTGCCGCGGTCGGTTCTTGAGCGCGGTCGCGAGGCTCTCGAGGTTGCTCTCGAGCGCCGCCATCTTGTCCTGGAGCGATGCGAGGGTCTTCACCTTCGATCTGGATCCCCAGTAGCCAACAACGTCATCGTCTGATCAGCTCTCGGCATAGTGATACGACCGCTACCACCACACACTACAACACATACGTACGCGACTTCAAAGAAGTCCTGGTCCACGCCCACTTTCCAGCCGAGTAGTGCGACGCTGTGCTTCTCGAGGCGCGCGATCGCGTCCGCACTCTCCTGCAGACTCTGGAGCACTCCTGGTACAGTGCTCATCTTGCTCGCGACCGAGTCCCGGAGCTCGCCAAACTTGTGGCTCAGTGCGGCGGTCTCATTCGCGAGCACCGTAAAGTCCGTGCGCAGGTCGCCGATGCGCTTCTCGAACACGCTCGAGCGGGACGAAATCGAGACCTCGAGGCTACCATGTCAGCCAGAAGAAGCAGGTCAACCACCATGGTAACCGGTATAATACAGTAGTTATCACAGTATCACAGTCTCCACCGCACCTCTTCTTGATCTCGTCGAGCACATAGTTTGGAATCTCGCCCGGCATGTCAGCCGATTGGACGCGGATTGTCGCAGCTGCGGACTTGATCGTCTTGGCGTTCGCTGCGCGACGTACGGAGCGAGCAGTGTACGGCTCGAACTGGGTGTCGTCGTCACGACGGTCAGCGATTTTTCGACTACCGGTAATACCAGTGCTCGCAAAATTACCACCACCGGCTGGACCAGAAGCCGACAATACACGCGGACGATACGCGGCTGCGTCGTCGCTTGGGTACCGCTGGTGGTGGTGCACAGTGCTCGACTGGCGGGCGAGTGGGCTCACGTCGTCTGTGCGCTTCTCGCCAATACGGCGCAGCAGCTTGAGATTCTGGTTCGTCTTCTCAATGATCGACGACAGGTCCGCCTCCCAGTCATTGTACGCTGCGCACATCCGATGCCTTATGGAGTCGTTGATCAAGTCCAGTCCCAAGACCGCTTGAGAGGCTCTCGCTCGCTTTCTCTTGTGCTCTCTCGTGCTCTCGCGGCCGGTTGCACAATGAAGATTCACACCATGTTTAACAGCAGAAGCCGTGGCGAAAGAAGCCGGATTTGGCCTTCAATTGGCTACAAAGGCACGCAGTCCGTGCAACCGCCGTCGGAGGTCACGGAATGAAGTAATGATCCGTTTGAAGTGTATGCGGTCGAAGCGCAGTCGACCCGAACGTAAACGAATGGAGAAGTGCTACAACAAAGTCTCTAGAGGTGGGTCTCGACGAGCTGCAATCGTCCACCGCCGAGTGCGTCTCCGCTTGCCGCCCACAGTGCGCGGTAGCGAGCAAAGTGCGCCGCGATGCACGCACGGTGCGCCTCCGAGGCGCAGTACGACGTCAGCAGAAGCGGTGATGAGGACGGCAAACCGGCTCGCTTATCGCCTTCTTCTTCATTGCCATCAGACAGGAAGTACCCGACCTGTTAACCCACCGATACGCAAGACGAGCGAGCACTCAGACACGCAGCACCAGCTGGGAGATTGGATCGGATCGGTTGCAATACCGGTATAATATCGACGGCCCTCGAACGCACCTCCATCATGGCCTCGCGGCACTCACTCAGCGCCACGGGGTAGTCGAACAGCCGCGCGAGGTCGCGTTCGCTCACGATGATCGGCACCACCGACTCGCTCGTGACGACAGGCGGTGTCAGTGCCTCTGTATCCCTCCCTCTTGTCTTTGCGGCGCTGTCCAGTGCCGGTCGGAGTTGAAGGCTCTCGCTCGCAGCCTCGCACTCGGCCGTCAGACGCTGACTCAAGACCACGAGGTCTCCACTCAGATTGAACTCGGCCGCAGTTTCAACGCGGTCGCCGACAGCGTAGAGCGCGAGAGGCACGGGGGCGTCGTCGGCCTCGAGAATGCCGCTGGCGACCACCACTTCTAACGCGAAGCTGTGGCGCCACTCGGTTGGGAGATTCGAGAAGAGCACCGCAGACTTGAGTCCGCCGAGGAGGAAGAAGACCTCCCCGAAGAACCGCTGCGTTTGAGGAAGCCGAGGCAACCGCCACATGGGACATGGGATACACGTACAGTAGGGTACCGTACAAGTACAGTAGTGTGAGCTGGTAATACCAGTACGAAGTGGTACTACTGCGTGAGAATCGGAGGTTGGTTCGCGCGCACCATTGAAGCCGCGTCAAGGCCGCTCCGCGCCTCAAAGGCTCGGGTCTCGGATGCTGGCTGCGCGCGCCACCACGCGCTCTCGAGCGCTCGGAACTTGGCCGTCAGCCGCACAACCGCGCACATCGCGCGGTGCGACGCTCGCCAGTGCGCTGCTTGGCACGACTTGGAGCAGTACGCAACGAGTTTGCAGCGGGTACAGCGCGCCAGCGTGGGGTTGACAGTCGGGACTGTGCAGCAGTTGGCGCAGCGTCTACGTGACGCCACCACAGACAAAGGTGGCAGAGCTTGGTCCAACACGGCGGCCATTAGCGCTCAATCCAAAACTGCAATCGTGTCCAGTCCACAGTGTTTTCATTGTATAAATCAACAGCTACAACATCTACGGGATATAGTACGACGGTAGGTACGACACAAAGTGCGAACCACCACCATCAGTCGTGGTGCGGGTGGACTGGCACTTGGAGCCCACGCTGGGCGTCCAGCTGGTGCGAGTACTCGACGAGGAAGCGGTTCGAGCCGACGCCAAAGACGTCGCCATGCAGCAAGTACCGCCGAGCGCTCTTCTCGCCGCTCGCACTCAGGCGCACGGCCGTGCCGTTCGTGCTCTTGAGGTCCGTGATGTAGAACCCGTCGCCGAGGTGCGCAATTACACTGTGGCGGCCCGAGATCGACCCGTCGTCAGTGATGCAGAGCGCGTTACTCGAGCGCCGCCCGAGCGTCACCGCGGTTTTCCCGATCGTCTGGGCGACACCAGCGAGCGGCCCGTCCGTGAAGCAGAGACGTAGGAACGGCGTGCCCGTCACTGCGTTCACGCCGACCGCGACGACTTCAAACTCCGTGTCACCGAGCTTCACGCGGTCAGTCACGTGCAGCCGTTTCGGAATGTGCGGCTTGAGGAACAGGAACGTGCCGGTCGTGCTCCCGAGGTCCTGGAGAAAGTACTCCTTCTCCATCGCGTCGTACTGGATCTGGAAGTGGAACCGGCTCACGAACGGGTCGTCCGACACGATTTGGTTGCTCGTGTGGCGGCCGCCGCGTGCGCCGCCGCGTGGGTTCAACACGATCTGCCGCCCCGTCGCACCAGCGTCGTCGGCTGCCCGTGCAGCGCTGCTGGCGTCCGGCTCGGTCTGCGTCGAGTCACGGCGCGACTTGGCGATCGGCAGCACGTTGCGCTCCGGGGAGAGCGACGTGACGACGAGCCGGTCGAGGTCGTCGACATCGCGGTCGACGCCAAAGTAGCCCCAGCTGTGGCGCCGCTGTGAGAGACGCGCGTGTTTGTGGTGCAATGCGCGTGTCGCGTGCAACGCGTGCAGCTGGTCCGCGACGCCCGCGACGCGGTTGCCAAGGCGCTGAAGCGGCGCGTGCAGCCGCAGTCGCCGCGAAACCACGAGTGCAACAAACCAGACGACCGTGACAACAGCTGCGAGTCCGAAGTGCATTAACTGCTGCGAGGACGAGAGCGTGTGCGGCAGCGATGGCGGCTGCGTGGGCGGAACAACCGCCAAGTAGCGCGAAGCTTCCGTGTGCACGTACGCGAGGCTCACGACTACGACCGACGAGCACGCAGTTGCGCGCAGCCAGCTCCAGCGCGCGGGCGGCTGTGGTTGTGGAGATCGCGTCGCTGAAGACGTGGCGGAGGTGATGCCACCGCGCCTGCCGAGCGTGCGCGCTTTGCCTTTCGAGTCCGCAGCGGCGAAGGCGGCGGTCGCGGTCATGACGGCGGTCACCATTCGGCGAGACTGGAGGCGGTGAGTGGGCGGAAGACGGCGGCAGACGTCGAGCAGCGGGACGGCCGCAGGCTGGGAGAGCGAAAATGGGCACAAATCGGCATGAATTTCACGGTTGATTCGTGAGATGGCCACGAAAAAAGTTGCGCGACGCAGGAGGTTGCGCGAAAGAAACGGTCGCTCAAATGTGACGCGAATGTTGCTTGACGGTCATTTTTTCGAATCGCACTTAGTCGAAAGCATTTCTTCCCCACCTCCATTTTTAGATTCATCTTCGTCAAAGTCTGGTTGGCAGCAATGGAGCTGCTGGTACTTGCGGCCGCGCTGGCGGTGGTGTACCCGCTGCTGCTAGCGGCTGCCGCCGCGCTCTTCGTGTTTAACGAACGCCGCCGGTATGCGCGTCACCACTTGCTGGCACAGAGCGACGTTGCGGACCACCGATCAGGCGAGAAGACGCTCACAATTGGCATTTTCCACCCGTACGCGAACGGCGGTGGGGGCGGTGAACGCGTAATGTTCTGCGCGCTTGCAGCGCTCGTGCGCCACTTCCAGCAGCGCAAGCAGCGCGGCGAGGCGAACGCACGCCGTGTCGAGCTCTTACTGTACGCTGGTGACGACGGGCTCTCGGCCAAGCAGCTCCTCGAGCACGCGGCCGACCAGTTCAACCTCCCGGCGCTGCTGGAGCTCCACGTCGAGCTCTTTGTGCGCCTCGTGCCGCTCGCTAACCGCGACGTGCTCGATCCAGCGCGGTACCCGCGCTTCACGCTCTTTTGGCAGAGTGTCGCGCACGTGCGGCTTGCGCTCGCAGCGTTCACCACGAGCGAACGGCTCGGTCTTTACCCGCGCGTCTGGGTCGACACGACTGGCTGTGCGTTCTCGTACCTCGTCGCGAGCGTGCGCTTTGGGTGCACGGTCGTTGCGTACGTGCACTACCCCATGATCTCGACCGACATGATTGCGAAAGTGCAGACCCGTGCAGCGGACTTTAACAACGACGCAGCAGTCGCTGCCAGTTCCGTCCGGTCGCTCGCGAAGTTTATCTACTACCGGCTCTTTGCGGCTGCGTACACGCTCGTCGGCAAGTACTGTACGGATGTCGTGATGTTGAACTCGACGTGGACGTTCGAACACATCCAGCAGCTCTGGGGCGGGCAGCCAGTCATCGTGTACCCTCCGTGCGGTGCCATGACCGAGTTCACGAGCTTCGACCTTGTCGAACGCTCACCGCTTGCGCTCTCGATCGCCCAGTTCCGGCCCGAGAAGAACCAGCTGCTCCAGCTCGAAGCGCTCCACGTGCTGCTCACGACGCACGCAGAGGCGATGGCGACGACGCACAAGGACTTTCAGCTCGTGCTGCTTGGCAGCTGTCGGAACGCCGACGACGAGGCGCGTGTCACAGCGCTGAAAGAGCATAGCGTCGCTCTCGGCGTCGACGCGCGCGTCCGATTTGTAGTGAATGCGAGTTACGCAGAGCTGAAGCAGCACCTCGCGACGGCATCGATCGGGCTCCACACGATGTACAATGAGCACTTTGGGATCAGCGTCGTCGAGATGATGGCGGCCGGGCTCATTGTCGTTGCGAACAACTCGGGCGGGCCGGCGGCCGACATTGTGCGCGACGGCGCCGGGTTCCTCGCACTCACAGCGGACGAGTACGCGGCGCACATGTTCCGCATCCTGGAAGCGGAGCCGCAGGACGCGCTGGCGATGCGTGCGCGTGCACGGAGCTTGTGCGGCCGCTTCTCGGACGACGCGTTCGACGCGCAGTTCATCGCTGCATTGGCGACGGTACTGGAGGAAAAGAAGGAGGAGGAGACGGAGCGGCCGAGTGGAGAGGTGACTCGGAGCGACAGGTAGGCCTGTTGTACGTCGCGGGCTCTTGGGGTGTGCGACGCGAGGAAAGATGTGAAGTGAGTTGTATTTGCGAGTGCCATCGAGCGCGACTTTGAGCTTGTTACACTTGGGCTCACGGAGTGATGGTCCTTCAACCTTGGAGCTGGTGTGATCCTGGCCCACACTCTTCTCTCTGGCTCTTTGCACTTACACTGCGCGTCACGCGTCGACGTCGACGCGCACTGTGACACCCTGGCTCAGGGGCTCACGTCGTGTTGCACATGTCGCATGTACTCGATCTCGAAGAGTCGCGGCGGTTGGGTGGGGTGCTGCGTAACGGACAAAAATGAAACGAACGTGGGGGAGTTGGAGCTCTTGAGCGCCAAGCGCCGCCAAGCGTTCATTCGCAACGAACGAGCGAGCCGACAAGCCCACTTGCGTGCGTAGAGAAGCGAGAGCATAGCAGAGCGCGCGACAAGGAGTCCCACACGCCGACACGTGAGGACAGTCAGTACCCGGCGAAAGGAAGCATGACGGCCGCCGATGCGGGGCACCCGCGGCTCTCGTCGGCCGAGATCGTCGCCGTGACAACGGAGCTCCGACACCGACAAGCCAACCGGCGCAGGAAGAAAGATGGCGGGAAGGGCGGGAAGGAGAGCCCCGAGGACGCCAAGCGTGAGCTCGTGATGGAGGAGCACAAGCAGAGCGTCTCGGAGCTCGTCGCGGACCTCGGGACCGACGCTGCGAACGTACGTGACAGTGTATGGCTCGGTGTGAATGTGCGTCTTGATGGCCCACGACGCTCACTTTATGCATTGCGGCGCTTGCAGGGCATGAACCCGCTCGACGTCGACGCGCGGCTCGAGGCGGAAGGGCTCAATCGGCTGTCACCCCCCAAGCAGACGCCCGAGTACATCAAGTACTTTCGCGAGCTCACGGGGCTCTTTAGTCTCTTGCTCTGGTTCGGTGGTGCGCTCTGCATCATCATCTACATCCTCCAGGGCGACCCGAACAACCTGTACCTCGGCATCGTCCTCTTCCTCGTCGTCACGATCACGGGCACGTTCTCGTACTTCCAGAACCGCAAGTCGTCGAACCTCATGGAGTCGTTCAAGAACATGATGCCGACAGTCACGACGGTGGTCCGCGAAGGCAAGTCCCAGAAGATCGACGCGACGCAGCTCGTGCGTGGCGACATTGTCGTGCTCAAAGGCGGCGACAAGGTTCCGGCCGACATCCGCGTGCTCGAGTGCTCGGACGACCTCACCGTGGACAACTCGTGCCTCACTGGCGAGCCCGAGCCGCTCAAGCGCATCCCAGACTGCACGGACGACAACCCGCTCGAGACGAAGAACCTGTGCTTCTTTGGCACGTTCATCCCCCAGGGCTCGGGACGGGGTGTCGTCATCCGCATTGGCGACAAGACTGTGATGGGCCGGATCGCCAAGCTCGCGACGTCCACTGGGGTCGCGATGACGCCAATCGCGCGTGAGATCAACCACTTCGTGCACATCATCGCAGCTGTGGCCGTGACGATCGGCATCATCTTCTTCATCATCGGCTTCATCATCAAGACCGACATCATCACGAACGTTGTCTTCATGATCGGTATCATCGTCGCGAACGTGCCCGAGGGGCTGCTCGCGACCGTGACTGTGTGTCTGAGCCTCGCAGCGAACCGCATGGCGCACAAGGCGGTGCTCGTGAAGAACCTCGAGGGCGTCGAGACGCTCGGGTCCACGAGCTGCATCTGCTCGGACAAGACCGGGACGCTCACGCAGAACGTCATGACAGTCGCGAACGTTGTGTACAGCAACAAGATCTTTGACGCCGAGTGCTCGATCACGCCCGTGGGGTCGTACGACGCGAAGAACACGTCGTTCGCTGCCCTCCAGCGCTGTGCGACGCTCTGCAACAACGCAGTCTTTGACGAAGACTCCAAGTTCGACAAGGTCGTGGCAGCGGACGGCTCGCTCTCGCGCGGCAAGCTCAAGCCGTTCAAGGTGTCGTTCACCACAAGCAGTGGCATTGTGATGGACAAAGTGGCGTGGGAGACAATTGGCGACGCGTCTGAGTCGGCCATGATCAAGTTCTGCCACGACAAGCGCGACATCATCGAGTACCGTGCAGCGAACTTGAAGCTCAAGGAGATCCCGTTCAACTCGAAGAACAAGTTCCAGATCTCAATCCACAAGCAGGAGAACGACGACTCGAAGCCGTCACTGCTGGTGATGAAAGGCGCACCGGAGCGGATCACAGCGCGGTGCGCCAAGGTGCTCATCGACGGCGAGGAAGTGGACCTCACGGCGGAGCGGCTCGCCGAGATTGAAGAGTGCCAGCTCGAGCTGTCGAAGAAAGGGATGCGCGTCCTCGGCTTTGCGCAGAAGGTCTTGGACCCGAGCGTGTACGGCGCTGGGTACGAGTACAACACGGACAACCCAAACTTCCCGCTCGGCGAGAAGGACGTGGACTACGACGCAGTGCCAAAGCCGGACGTGAAGACCGAGGAGCCGCTGTGCTTCATTGGGCTCATGGCGCTGATCGACCCGCCTCGCGCTGAGGTGCCGCACGCTGTCGCCAAGTGCAAGACCGCCGGCATTCGGGTGATCATGGTGACTGGGGACCACCCGATCACGGCCAAGGCGATCGCACACAAGGTCGGGATCTTGTGGGGGCAGACGTGCGAAGACATTGAGGAGGAGAACCAGAAACGTGGGGTGAACCCAGGGGACCCAGGCTGGGTCGATCCGAGCACTGCGCCGGCGATCGTCGTTCCAGGGTGGACAATCAGCATGGACACGCCGATGGAGGAGTGGGACCGCATCCTGGACCACAACCAGATCGTGTTTGCGCGCACGTCGCCCCAGCAGAAGCTAATCATCGTTGAGAACTGCCAACGCCGCAAGGAGATCGTAGCGGTGACTGGCGACGGCGTGAACGACTCGCCTGCGCTCAAGAAGGCGGACATTGGCATCGCCATGGGCATCATGGGCTCAGACGTGTCGAAAGAAGCAGCCGACATGATTCTGCTCGACGACAACTTTGCGTCCATTGTGAGCGGCGTCGAGGAAGGGCGGATCATCTTTGACAACCTCAAGAAGTCCATCTGCTACGCGCTCGCAGCGAACATCCCCGAGCTCATCCCGTTCTTGCTGTACGCGACGATCCGCCTGCCGCTCCCGCTCACGACAGTGCTCATGCTCTTGATCTGTCTCGGGACGGACATGATCCCAGCGATTTCCATGGCGTACGAAACGGCCGAGAACGACATCATGCTGCGCTCCCCACGCAACGCCGCAGTGGACCACCTCGTGACGAAGAAGCTCGTCATGATGGCGTACGGCGTGATCGGCATCATCGAAGCAGCTGCTGGGATGATGACGTACTTGATCGTCCTGAACGACTTTGGGTACCCTGCCAACATTCTCCCGGAGCTCGGGTACCTCGACGCATTCGGCAAGCAAGTGCTCTGGTGCAAGACCGAGAAGGGCAAGTACTGCACCGCTGGTGGGTTCTATAAAGACGCGCGCGGGAGCAAGAAGCCGCTTGGGAACGTGCGGAGTCAAGACGGCAACGCCGAGTGCAAGACGACGTACGACGACGTCATCCCGGCCGGTGGGAATGTCTTTGACACGTTCGTGTTCTTCGACAAGTCAGCGGATGGGAAGGTGCTCGACTGCGAGTTCCCGTTCGTGAACTTGGACTCGGACGCAAGCAAGCCCCGGACGTACAACCGCTTCAATCCCGCGACGTACGGCGACTACACGGCCAAGCCGGTGGTGACATACCAGGCGATGGCGGCCGCGTACGACAAGGGGTACCGTCCGTACTACCCCATGAAGTCGCGCCGCTCGTCGTTCTTTGACCGCGAGTGGTTCGAGTACGAGACGACGAAAACGGGCCTCCCGGGCTTCGGGAGTAAGATCTCGCTCGACATCATGTATGCGCACCAGCCGTTCGGCGTCTGGGCAATCACCGACAAAGACAAGACGACGGGTGACGAGGTGTCGGCACTTGGTGGTGCACGGGACGCGTTCGGCGGCACGAGCGTCATGCTTGTGGACGCAACCGGCACGCCGACAGCGACGCCGTTCGACCTCACCGAGCACATGTACGCGAAGGGCACGATCGTCGAGAAGGTGCTGGACGCGAATGGCGCGCCGACGTGCTCTGACACGCAGTGTCTCCTCGACTTCCACGCCGGCTTCAGTCTGCGCGATACGTCGTCGCGAGTGTTTGTGAACATCGCGTCCCGCATGATGCAGTTCGAAGCGCTCGCGGTGGCGCAGACCGCGTACTTTGTCGCGGTGGTCGAAGTGCAGTGGGCGAACGTGATCATCTGCAAGACGCGGTACCTCTCAGTCGTGGCGCAAGGGATGATGAACAGCGTGCTCAACTTTGGGCTCATGTTCGAGTTCATGCTCTGCTCGGCGGTCGCGTACGCTGGCTTTGTGCACACGATCTTCGTGACAGAGAACATGCGACTTGTGCACTGGTTCGTGGCGCTGCCGTTCGCTGTCTTTATCGTCGTGCTGGACGAAGCGCGCAAGTTCATGATGCGCAAGACGTCTCAGAGCGTGATCAACAAGGAGACGGGGCGGATGGTGCGGTACCCGGGCTGGCTCGAGTCGAACACGTACTACTGACCGAGGGGGTGGGTACGCGAGCGTAGGGAGCTCTCGGCGCGAGATCATTGGCGCGACAAGGGTTGTTACTTTTGCATGCCTCTCTTGTATACATACAACAATTCCGCATTTCCATGAGCGTGAAGAGAGAGAGTTAGGGAAGTTCGTATTGATCACACCTCCACATGTGTAGGAAGTCGTTGCGCCGAGTCATTAAGACCGAGCCGAAGGAGGTCAGATCAGCAAGGATGTCAAGTGGCTTCAACGTCTGTGCCGGCCAGGACGGTACAACTCGGGTACCGTGTGATGAGGTGGTACACTATTCCATTTCAAAGTGTCGAACCCACCGCTTTTTTAGCTTGAACAATGTATGGGTCCAGTATTCGGAGCATTTTTCATGACAGGAGAAAAAACTTTTCGATATCCGTTTTCAAAGGTGCGGATCCCCTATCCAGCAACACATTCTGGTACAATTTCCACGAGCAGTGCAGGCTAAGAGGCACGCACGGTACTTGCATGCTCGCTCACAGGTTCTTTGCTGCCCCAAAAGGTGTCTGACCCGTTCTGTTTTTGACTTGGTCAGATAATCAGAGGCGCGCGCCTCACATAACGCAAGAGCGAGCACGCAAGACGACAGCGGGCTCCAAGCGACAAGAGCGCGACCGGCTCGTTCCCCACCACTCTCCTCCTCTCATCTCGCCAGCATGCCCATGTCCGCGAAAGAAGTCGAGGCGGGGCTGTCGCTGCTGCATATGATGCAGCCGCCGTCCTCCGAGGTCAGTAGCCGCTCCTACGTGCGTGTGCGTGTGCGAGCGCTGCTGCGAACGTCCTGACCGTCGTCGTCGTCATGTTGCCTGCAACGTCTTCTCTTCCTCTTGACGCCAACCAAAAAAGGTCCGACAGGAGGAAGATCTTGGGGTCCATGCGTCGCTGCTGCGCGTTGTTGCGAGCCAAGCGGACGCGCTTGCGCTCACCAGTGCGACCGCTAAGAGCGGAGATAGCGACAGCGGCGGCGTCCACCAGCGCTCAGGACAGCAGCTCTCGTCGATCTTACGCGAAATGGGCCTCGAGGAGCTGCGGGCGCACTTTAACAAGCCAATCGTCGACGTCGCGAAGGAGTTTGGGATCTGCACCACGTTCCTCAAGAAGATCTGCCGCCGTTCCGGCATCAAGCGCTGGCCGCACCGCCAGATCCGCTCGCTCTCGCGCACGATCCAGATGCTGCAGCAGGAAGAGGCGAGTGCTGCGACGCCGCAAGAGCGTGCGAAAGTCGCGCTCCAGATCGCGCAGCTGGAAGCCAAGAAGCGTGCGGTGATTGAGAACCCGGACGCGAACAGCAAGCTCAAGCGCGTGAAGAAGGGCAGCGGCAGTGGCGCCAAGCACCGGAGCAACAGTGGGGCTAGTGGCGGTACCAAGAGCAGCAGCACTGGCAGCGGCGGCGACATCGACATGGAGGCGTATGACGAGGACCTCGAGGACGACGAGGACGGTGGTGACAGCGGTGACGCACTTCGACTGCCGCAAACGGTTGACGGACAGCCGGAAATAGCTCTCGGATCCGACGTGGGATCGCTGACTGGCATCCCAAAGCCACTTGACGAGGCGCCAGTGCCACTTACCGTCGTTGGTGAGAGCGCAACTGGAGCTACTGCGTCAGCGTCGTTCGCGAGTCCACTGAGCGCGAACACGCCGACCACCAGTGCGCTGAAAGTGCCACGCGCGGCCGCTGCGTTGACGAGTGTGGACGGCACTGAAAGCGAAGGTGCGAGCCACCGGATGTCGCCGAGCAACCGGAAGCTGCTGCTCGCGCCAAACAAGTTGTGCGATGCGGAGAAGCGGCTCCGTAGCTCGTCGATCGGGTCGCTGCAGGACGAGAACGAGCAGCCGCCGCACGCTGCCCTGTTCGAGGTCTCGATATGAGGGCGGCATGGTGTTAGCACTGGCAAGGAAGCACGTTCGCTGGCTTCCGTACGGAAGGGAGGACGAGGTCGTGTGGTTAAAGGTGTATGTGTGTGCATGACAGGAAGTGATCTGAAAGTGAAGGGATCCAAAAGTGTCGTTTTGCGTGTCAAAAGAGCAGCGAATCGTAAATTGTGCATCCATTGCGGCTATATCAGCAAAAAATTGTACCTGTCGTGTTATGCAAGTGCATTCTCAAGTCTGTTATTGCAAAAATCTGGTATCCAAATGTCATTGTTTTGAGGTGTCATTCTTTCCGTTTTTGACAACTGAAGTTGCAGGTATCACCACATCACATCACACTTGCGTCACGGGATGAGTGTTCACCAACCACACTTCTCGACTGCCACCATCGACGTACCATGGCATCGACACCTCTGCTTGTTGTGCCCGTGATCTCCTTTAAGGCGGGACTGGCGACGGCCATTGAGCACCGGCTGCTGGCCGCGGCGCCGTCGTCGTCTCCAGCAGCCGCTCGTCTGCGCGCCAGCAGCCTGCAGCTCGTCGAGGTGCCCGTGCCGCCGCCCGCCGTCGATGTCGACGCATCAGAGCCCACGTTGCTCTGGTCGCTCACGCCGCAACAAGAGCAGGCGCTTGTAAACGCTGTGGTGGTGGTGGCGGACGCGCATCATGGTGCGCCGCTGTTGCTCACGCCCGAGCGTCGCCTGCCGCGCGACCAACAGCACTTGCTCCGCCACGTGCGCTGGGTGCAGGGAACATACGCTGGCGTGGACGCGTACCTAAAGCTGTCGCCCGCTTCGCCAGCCCAGAAAGAGAGTGCAGAAGGTGCAGAGCAAATACCACCGCCGTCGTTCACTGTCACACGAGCAGGAGGCATCCAGGGCATGGTGCAGTTCGTCTTTGGGTGCGTGTTTGCGTCGTGCTGAGGCAGCTCAACGTGGCGAATGCATGCGTTAGTGAGCTCTGATACCCTGGCTGTGTGGCTGCTGGCGCCTCAGTTGGGTTATTGCACTCGAACGCAAGTTTCTCGAAGCGGCCGCGTTCCAGACGCAGCGCTACTACGCACAGACCGAGCTGAGCTACCGCTCGTTCCGGTCGCTCACGGTCGGCGTGCTGGGCTTCGGTGCGATCGGCCAGGCGATCGGGCAGCTGTTCAAGGACGCGGGCTTCCAGGTCACGGGCTTTAAGCGCCGCCGCGTTGAAGCCGACGCTGTCGAGCGTGCGGCGCTCGAACGTTGTGCGCACCGCATTTCGAACGACCTTGAGGACGTGCTCGCGACGTCAGATTACGTCGTGAGCATCCTGCCGAGCACGCCGGCGACGCGGTACTTGCTCACCGAAGAGACGCTCGCTGTGTGTGCTGAGAAGAAGCCCGTGTTCATCAACGTCGGCCGTGGAGACGTCGTGTCCGAGCAGACACTGGTGCGTGCGCTGGCGCTTGGGTACCTCTCGACCGCTGTGCTTGACGTGTTTGAGACGGAGCCGCTGCCGCCCGAGAGCGCACTCTGGACGCACCCGCGGGTGCACCTCACGCCGCACGTGGCGGCCAAGTGCTTTGTGGAGGACGTGGCCGACACGTTCGCCAACAACCTCGACCTGTACTTTGCTGACAAGCCCATGAACTACGTCGTGGACTGGGCGAGCGGGTACTAAAGTAGATGGAGTACTAAGGTTGGTGATATAGTACCCCCGTGCCACAGCGTCATTCGAGTGTTACGTAATCAAGACGGTCGCAATGGCGCTACTCGTCTTCCTCGTCTCGCCCTCTCTCAGAGCCTAAAGCCGCGCGGCCGAGCTGCTCTTGGTGATGTCCACAATGAGCTTGCCAATGTTCTTGCGCTCGTACATGTAGTCAATCGCGTTCGGGATGTCCTCGAGTCCGTAAAACTTCGACGGGTCAACGCCGGCGTTCAAGAGCCCACGCTGGACGAGGATCGAGAGCTTCTTCGTGTGCTTCTGCGACTCGCTAAAGTAGTCGTTGAGGAAGAAGCCGCGCACGGACGCCGACTTGGCGAGGAGCTTGGACGGCAGCGGCGTCGTCGCTTTCGTCGCCTTGTGCTTCCACGACGACGAGTCCTGGTAGCCTGCGATCGCGCCAATCACAATGATGCGGCCTTTGCGGGCAATGTTGTTCACGCACGTCTCAAACATGTCGCCACCGACGCTCTCAAAGACAAGGTCGACGCCCTTTGGGTACTCCTTCTTGAGCACGTCAAAGACATTCTCTTCACGGTAGTTGATTGGCCGGTCACACCCAATCGACTTGAGGTACTCGACCTTGTCCGCTGAGCTACACGTCCCAATCACGTGGTTGCCAGCGAGCTTCGCGAGCTGCACTGCGAATTGGCCAGTCGCACCAGCTGCTGCCGTAATCAGTACCGTCTCGCCGTGCGTCATCTGTCCGACGTGCTCGAGTGCGAGCGACGCCGTGAGGCCACACACTGTGATTGGCAGCGTCGCTGGCACGGCCGCTGGGACCTTGATCAGCACCCGCTCCATCGCGATGATTTGCTCTGCGAACGCGCCGTACGCTGTTGAGCGGATGGAAGGACCAAAAAAACCAAGGCGGCAGACTGAGTGGAGAGATGTTTACGTCATCAACAACGGACACGTTACGCGAAACGTACACATGGAGGCGACCGCGTCGCCCTTCTTGAGGGTCTTCACGCCCGGACCGACCTCCGTGACGATACCGACTGCAGTAGAAGCGATGGGAGTGCGTGGGTGAGTATCCGTACGAGCAAGAGAGCGACCACATAACGCTTTGTACGCACCGGCCTCGAAGCCGCAGTCGAAAGGCGGCTGGACGCCTGGCAGGTACGCGCCGTTCGTGTAGTTGATGTCCGAGGCGTTGATCCCAACGTACTTGACCTGCACGAGCACCTCGCCGCTCTTGAGCGCGCGGGGCGTGAAGCTCACGATTTCCGTGCACTCGCGGAAGTTCGTCGACAGCTTCTTGCACACGATCTTGCGCGACGTCATTGGAGTGGCTGGTGGTGGAGGACGGAGTCGAAGACGAAGAGGCTTGCGCTGTTGGCTGCGAATTGAGAAGTGCTCAGATATTATACAGCTTTTTCGCTATTTTTGTTGACGAAGCCGTTTTTGCATGTTGAACTGACAAAATCGGAGGCTGCGACAGTGAAGAAAATGAGGTATCTCATCCTCAGTAACGGTTTACAGTACTGTATTCCTTCGCTTAGAACCTCTGTCGCTTATAAAAGCCGTTCCTATTTGACCAATCATTTAATCGCGAGTGATGAGAGTGGACATTGCCACTTACTGTACAGTGCCGTGCCATGCCCGGCGAAGCTCTGGAATATAACCCTTGAGGTGTGGGTTAACATGATGTATGCATTGACGATAAACGCCTTCCAAATGGTTGTCATAACGTTACCACTTTCCTGTTATACATGTACCAGGAAAGTGGTACTGTACATGTACTGTCCGACACCATCAGAATTGTTTGCTCGAAGACAATAGGGAGAGTCACTTTTGATTGACTGATCTTATTGATGGGAACTTTGATGAAAACCGTCAAAATGACGCGGTGTGATTGGTCGAAAAATTGATTGACCGACCGTCGCCAATTGTGTTGACTGAGAGACAGGAGACAACAAAAAGCAAAGGGCGACTCGACAGCTCGACAACAGGTACGCCACGTGCTCGCGCGGGCGCGGACCCACAAGCGCGCGCATGCTCTCCAACATAAACACGAACGAGGTGACCTGAGATTTGTGTCACACGCATCATGTGTGTGACGTTCTGTTCGTATTTGCCTAGCACAGGCAGCCACACACGGAATCGACTCTTTTGGGCTTCGCTGCGACTCCTCAACCGTAGCTCTACTCAGCTGCAGCTGTAGCATGAGTAAGCTGCACGACCACGCTGGCGTCGCGGTACTGCTGCTGCTACACACATACTCAAACTCACGTACTTACAATCACCTTGTGGACAATACTGCTGCATTTGAGTTGGCCAGTCCAGAGTCAACTAAGAAAACGAGTGTTGCCGCTGGAGACCGCCGTCTTTGGGATCGTGACTCAGCGACCCATGGTGGCAAGACATTTCTTAAAGTTCTTCTCGAGTGGATCAGCCATCACGGCAATTATGACAGGTGACGAGGCGGGGCGACGGGCGGGCAGTCAAAGCAACTCATTTGCAACGAGATTGTATCGATCATGCATTCGCACGGGCTGGTACATCGCGGTGCTCGCGATGTGAGGAGCAAAATCAACGATTTGGAACAGTCTTTTAGAGCTGTGATGGACTGGAGATCAAGGACCGGGGAAGGAATCTTGCAGGAGCGCGGCGATGAAGGCGGCGCGGCAGACGTTCGTGCGCATGTCCTTAAGATCTATAAACACTACGACACGCTTGAGCCCATCATGATCGACCGCCCCGCAACAAGACCCATCTTTACAAACGAGGACAACGAAAACGGCGACAACGCCAGCATTTTCGCGGATGGCGACGACATTCTGCTGCCGGTGTCTGCAGAGACAGAGACTCTGGCATCGAAATCAGAAGGCCGTGAAGCGGAAGAGATCAGCAGCCATCTGCTCTCGCCACTTCCTGCGCCAGCACGCAGCAAAAAGCGCGAAGCCGACATTTTCGATGTCTGACGCGAGATGACAGCGGCATCATCGGCGGTCGACCGAGACCGCCTCCTCCTCGAGGAAAAACAATTGGCTCTTGACACACAGCGTATGGAACTCGAAGGGCAGCGGCTGCGAGGGGAATAAGAGCAACAGCGCATTGGGTCAGCAAAGTTGAAGGGTCTCGCGCGGCAACAGCTTCGTGAGGCGGGAGTTGCAGAAGAAGAAATTGATTTGCTGCTGCCGCTAGTGTAGATTTAAAGCAACCCAAAGTACCCCTATCGAACTCAATTTCTACCGGAGTTCTTCTCGCCTTGTTCCACTTACGCTCTCATTCGCTTCTCCATCATCTGATCTCAAGCTGGTCTCCTCCTCGCTAACGTCGGTCCACTCGTCGATCCTCGCGTCGTCGATGCACATATTGTGTAGCACAACGCAGCGTTCTATTAGAGCCACCACCAGCTTCATTCCGGAAGCGCTGGTCATGTGCACACGGATGCACCGCAAAAGCTGGAACCTTGCCTTGAAGATACTGATGCTGTGCTCGATACAAACTCCCATATTAGTCATAAAGTAGTTGAACACTTCGCGGTCGCGCGAGAGCTGCTTGCCCTGTGGTTTCTTGAAAGGGGTAACAACGCGCGCGTGGGGAGAGTAGGCAGAGACTGCAACGACGTATCGTCGGCCCGAGATCAAGGTGTTGATGTCCCGATAGAGTTTGCTATTTGAGAGAACTCGCTGGTCGTGCGCACTCCCCGGCCAACCCGCGTACACGTACCGAAAGCGCCGCGTGTTCTCGCACAAGAGCAACGTGTCCAGCGAGTGCAAGCTTCTGCGGCTGAAAAATCCTCGCCGTATTGGGTGGGCTTGAGAGACAACAGCATGAGCGAGCCGCCCAGAACACCGACACAGTCGGGAAAGCAAAACGCATCCTCGAACTCCGCAGCAATGCCGATGTCCTCAGTCGACGGCAACGCGATCATCTCGTCACGTAGTGAGTGGACAGCACGCGTGCAGCGCATGACGAAATTGCTAACTGATCCGATTGAGCATTGAGCCAGGCGTGATGTGCGTCGGTACGAGCCGCCATTTCCGCTAAAGCCAACGAACTGAAGAAAGACCAGGAGCTGCAGCTCGACTGGGTGCTGTCTAGACAAAGCTCAACCGAACACAGAATGGTTCTCGACACGTCGCACCAACGGCCAGAAGTTGTCTTTCCTCGGTCGAAACTCAGCTCTAAACCACTCTGCGGTCATGGCCTGTAGCTCGTGTTGGAGTGATGAGATGGAGCGCTGGACGCTGGTGCGCTTGGAGACGTATCACGTTCGTTCAAGCGCGATTAGAAGCGCCATAAGGATGCGCACCGCACTCTGTGTCGGCTGATCTGGCTGGCCCTGCCCCCGAGCGAGGAGTTGGCACAGCCCAATCGCGAGGACAGCTTCAAGACGACGCATGGTAGACTGGTGGTCGCTGGTACCCGGCGGATCAGAGATCGAGACTCAACCGCTCACTTCTGGGTCATAGCGTGATGAAGACGGAAATCTACACGTCAGAGACGGTTCGGATGACGACCCATTCGTCGTTGAGGTGTCAGCGAAGCTGCTCCATAGCCATGTCGACTGTATGGCGGACGACATCATATTTCACGTGGACTCGAGTTCAAGCTGAACCAGGACGCTTACCTGTCGTTGTGTCGGAATATCGGATCACGGTAGGAGTTTCCACCTCGTTACACTCTTTGTCGTCTTCCAACGCCTCGAGGAGGAATACGCGGAGGTTCTCGTATCGCTACAAAATGCGCTCACTCGTGTTGTGACGAAGCCGTTGGCAACGAAGCACATCTTGACGGACCTGGAGGACCCACAGTACAACACAGTGCAGCGTACGTTAGGCAACGACGGCATCGTGTTCCCGATGTGCTTTCAACGCGAAGTAGCGAATGTTGCTGAACGCATAGAGGCATTGTTTGCAACAACATCAGCTGACATCATACCAGACATCTGAAGCGAGTTTTTTTGCTAGCAGTGCCTCTGTATACCTTCCAGTTTCGCTACAACAAACAACTCACTTGAGCAATTCAACAAGTTGCCCCAGCAAGACAACAGTGCGAACAGCTTACTTAAGGGACTTGTTGAAGCAGTTCGGCGAGTGCTGCAACAACGAATCACCCGCGGGGCTTTTGCTTCGAGTCAGCAGTGAGGCGCCAAGTACACTTCAACGCCCCATGGACGAGCTTGCTCGCCTCGGGCATCTCAACGAGCTTCATTTAACAACTGATGAGACCAACGTATTCGCAGTTACCCGTAGTGTCAAGATATCTCTAGCAAAACCCCGCCGAGAGTGTCCATGGCATCCCGCGATCGATCAGTCGAAGCCATCGCAGTGTCGGCGCTGATGGCAGAGCACTGTTCAGGTATTGATATTCAGGGGCAGACACCCTTTGGCTGGCCGGTGGATACAACACGTATGGTGTGTTCCTGTCGCCACTTCTTCATGTTGACTGGTGTGTTCACCCGCTCTTTACGCTTCCTCCGAAGAATGGAATTGTAGACTTCTCAGGCAGGAGCGTGCTTGTGAACCGAAGCGTATCGAAGAAACGCAGTAGCAGGACAACCTGGGCTTGCAGTCTGGCCGACCTCCTCTAATGATCACGCTCTTTCGATGTGGTACTTCAAGTACAGCAAAAGTTGTCGTCGCTCGGCCGAAGCGCAAGTAAGACAGATTGAAGCTTCTCGTGAAGTTTCGGTCCGTCGTCGACATGCTGAACGCGACAGCGTCGATTCGTGCTTCCAGTCCTCAAGACGCAATACTGCGATTATGGGTTAATGACACAAATAAACCCTACTGGGTCATTGACCGTGGAGGTTCAATTTGGGTCAATTTGACCCTAAAGTCATAGTATAGGCCAATGACCTACTACCTCCGTTCCCAAAAAGTTGTTACTTGTCACTTTGATTGCGCTTAGCTACCTCAATTTCACAACTACAAGCACAAACGTTTCTGTTTATTACTCGTCTCGTCTCGTCAAGACAAACCGAATGATGTGCATTACATTGCTGGTTCGAAAAAAAGTGTCAACTCAACACAACACCTCCCTCAAATGACTTGAAATTTCTATGCTCTTAAACAAATACACCTACTAGCGTCGACAAGAAAAATCGTCCGAGAAGTCGATCTCGCAGGGCTCTAAACACACAAACGAAGCACGATTCTTCACCAAACTATTGTGTATGCTGTCGCCCTGCATCGGGAAAAGTTCACTTGCAATAGAAGAGGTGAAAGTAAGAGAGAGCCGCGTACCCACGTGGTTGTCGCGTGACGGATGATGTTGCTCCTGCGTCAGGTCTCATTGGACATGAACATTTAATATTTGTATGCAAATGCAAATGGACAACTTTTCTGGAACACAACGAAAAAGTGGTACATGACAACTAATTGGGAACGGAGGTGGTATATTATATCGTTTGGGTCAAATGACCCAAACAGGCGCATACAGGTCATCAACCCAGAAGTGAAACTTGTGGTCATTAACCCGAAAACGGCCATCCAGGCAACAACTCAAAAATACGATATTGGGTCATGGTGATCGTGTTGATGTCTTCACAAGGAAGGAGCACCTGCGCTGCCTTTGCAGCCACGAATTTTTGGTGCAGTTCCAGCCGTATGGTCCGAGCTTCATGTCGTCCATCAGCGCGATCAAGACAATCCCAGGCAGCTCGTCCTCCTCCGGGTAGACTACTCCAATTCCGCAATGTCCCGGTGGATCTGCTGCTGTTCGCCGATAGGCAGCGACACCAAGGGTACCCAAGAGTCCATTGCCAACGCCCAGACTTCGTTTTAGCCGTTCGCCACGACTAGCAAGACTGCCGCCACGTTACCTAGCTCTTCACGTTTGGAAACATCTGCCTGGACTCTGCAGTCGTCTCGCTCGTCGCCACCTCGGAAGATCGCGAACCAGTCTGCCACCGTCGAGGCGCTTGCGAGTAAAGCGTCTACGACGGCAGCAGGGATAGCGCACTTGCTCAGCTAGAACCCGTCTTTGTAGAGCTTCATCTGCGCAATTGACCTCAAACCCACAAACGCGGTAAAAATGAGAGCACCAGTGTTGACCCGTTAATGATAATGCGGTCATTTGACCCAGACTTTAAAAACGGGTGGATTTCGTAAGCCGCCACAGCTGGTTGATTCAGATTTGAGTCGACCGTCAGACAGGCGCTTGTCTCTCGATTTCTTGTCTGTGTGATGGCCGTTCTCTGGTCTGTGTGTCGGCAATTTGTGTGTTTTTTTCAATTTGGTTGTGTGTTCTTACTATTTTCTCCTTGATCGGGTGATACTCACTCACATTTGTGCAAAAATGGACACATTTAGCATTTGTCAATCAAATTTTACTATAAAATGTTGTAGCAAATGCTAAAAGAACGGCTTTTGATCAAAACTGCATTTGTTTAACCCCCTGGTACCAACGTTGGATCTGGCAACACGCCGAATTTTCACATGTTGGACCTCCAACATGTTTATATATGAAATGGCTCGAAAAAAACGTTTTGATGCAAATTCCAAGTCAAAAGCAGATATGCACAAAAAGTTCGTTCAAGAATCTCGACTCAAATGCACATGGTTACGTAAGAAAGAGAGCAAAGACGCGACGACTGTGGGACGTGACAAGAGAAAAGAGAAACGACAAACATTCCGCCAGGAATGCCACAGCCACATATCCTGCTCGAGTTTGTCCCCCATTCCTTCTGCCCATTCCTTTTCGGACGACTGACTGGACATCGGCTGCGCCAACTCGGGCAGCGGACGCGCAAGGCGACCGCATCGACGAGTAAAAGAGCGCCATCCAAGGATGCGGCGATAGCAGTAGTCAAGGAGGCGACCAACGTCCGTGCTGCTACTAAAGTTCCGCAACACCAAGCTGCAGCTGACGCGGAGAGGCGAGGTGCGTGACCGCGCATGTAGTGGTGTCCACGAAGATGAGGCGAGCGAGGACGAGATGCTGGAGTCGGAGCGCGGCAGTACCGATAGCAAGTTGTGGTTTGGCAAATCGAGGTCGTCATCAGCAAGACAGTGCGAGCGATGACGAACTACAGGACGGCGTCGATGGCGATGGCGTTTTGGAGCATGGAGGACAAGGCAAAGGAAGAGAGCCCGACCACTGACAGTGAAGCTCTGCTTCATCTTGCGACAGGCGTAAGACGTAGGGCGGATGCGGTAGATGGTTACGAACGAATATGAGCTCAGTAGGTCATCATGTTGCCTGATCCAACTTGTTTATCCAACATGCGGTGCATCCAACGTGCTGATCTAGCATGTACATTCAACAGGTTGCAGAGGAAAACGCAGGCGGTGACTCAAAGTGATGCTGTACAATTTGCCGCCGACGTGTGCGCGTCTGTTATCACTGTGGCGGCAGTGGAAGAGATCTTGAGTGCGAGTGAGGAGCGGAGGAGAGTACGAGTGCGAGAAAGGCGGTTGCACCGATGAATGTGACCGTGTGCACGAGCGAGGGGGTGTCAAAGACCACAAGCGCAAACCTGGCGGTGGTTGTGACAGCAAGTGCGAGCGTGGTGGTGATAGCGGAGATCGTGAGCCCGAGTGAGGCGGTGTCAGACACCGCAAGTGCGAGCGATGCGGTGGTTGTGACCACGAGTGCGAGCGTGGTAGCTGCGATGGAGGCCACAAGTGCGAGCGAGGCGGTCGTCGGGAGGGCAGCATGTGCGAGTGCGGTGGTCGACGCGAGCGCGGCCAGTGCGGGTGTGGCGGTCGACAGGAACGCGACGAGCGCTGCGCTGCTGATCGCAGGAGAGACTGGTAAGGAAGGAGAAAGTAGGAGAGTGTGACGCTCCGTTCGTGTGTGAGCACCTTCTTCTCTGTTTTTGCGTGCGTCTGCGTGTATGGCTGTGGTTTGTGTGCGCGCTGGTGGCGCTGGTCGTAGTGTCTACCCCACATACAATCATTCCTTTTGAGCAAAGAGGGTCCAGCAAAGCCTCAAATAGTTGCACCTTTGGTAAAAGGGCCACATACAAATAGCAAACCAAATGCTGGATCTCCAACATGCTTGCTTGTGATTCGAATTTTTGGCCAATATATACAACATCGATGATGTTCATGTTGGAATGATTTGAAAACGTGCAAAAATGACATGGCGCATTTTTCAAGCGCAGGCGCGGCTGTTTATGTTGCCAATTCAAACATTAAGTCAAATGACATAGATGCAGTTGGAGGATCAAACATGTGAACATTTCGTTTATTTCCGATTTTCGCTTGGAACACATCGTACTCCCAATATGTTACATCATTTTTTAGAGGAAAGGTATCGAATGTAAGCGGTAATTAATCTGGCGAAGTAACAGGCAACAATCGGATAGTGACAAAATTGGGCCTTTATCAGCATGAAAGTGCCCGCATTGATGGCGGTTGCACTCGCAGCTTTCTAACACT
>JAASFJ010000155.1:0-36557 GCA_023333755.1 Globisporangium uncinulatum | reverse complement strand
CTTGGTCTCGATCTTGGTCTCGATCTTGGTCTCGATCTTGGTCTCGATCTTGGTCCGGTCTTGGTCCGGTCTTGCTGCACTGCGTCGCAGATGTGTTCTTGCAGTGCTGGACTCGCGGTGCCTTCAAGCAGATCGTTGCCCGTACACTGCGACGCGAGCGCAAGTCCTGTCTGTCCATCAGCCTGCGCAGCACCGCAACCACCACCACCCCTGGCACCACGACTGACGTCACTGCTGGCAACATAGCTCGTGGCGCTGGACACAAGCGTGGAGTCCTCCTTGGTTTCAACGTGTACTCGATTCTTGGAGCACTGCGAGCTGCCAGCTTGGACTCCGCCACACAGGGTCGGAGCACCTCTTGCTTCACCGGAAAGACACGCGAGCGCAGTTCCCTCAAACACGCACAGCGCTGCCAACACACCCGACCGACCCCACCCGCATCTTTGAGTACCGTATGCGCTCCAGGTGCCCAACAAGGCAAATGCCACCACCGGCACTGCACATAGACTCAACCTGGATTACCCCGAGAGCTCTAGGTGATACAGTAAACGAACTTGACCTGCTAAGTTATCTCAAACTTCACGCGCGTGCAACTGTGACAACAGCTAGGCCTTTGGACGCGCGCAAGCCCGACTCGGTCATTGAGTGAACGCTCGATCTTCGCATCGCGATCCCGTTAACTGCTCGCTGGGTGTAGCGAGTGAGCTGGCCATCAGCACTCTCTTCTCAGTCAGCGAGACGATCCCGACTTGGCGTGGTTGCATCTCTCGATATTCGCCACACAAAGTCTACAGGTGCTTATACAGAGAGATTCGCTCTTATACAGCATACAACCTTTTATACTCCAGCACGCACCCACCTCAAAGAGCTCCACCAGCTCAAGACCGCCGCTGCCCGAGACACGACACCATCGTCGCCCAAGAGCATCATCGCAAGCGGACACCCTTTCCCTCCGCACGCCTCCCTCCACCTCCTCTCCTCCTCTACCATGAAGACAGAGGCGGCGGCCGCTGACGACACGGCGCGTGCGGTACGCAGCTTTCTCTTGACCACTCACGAACATTCCGACACCACCCCAACGTGTGCATGCGAGAGCTCTGACACCACAATGCTTGGTTTCTGTATACCAGGCGAGCCCGTCCGCGTCGTCGAACCCGTTCCGCAATGCGCTGCACAAGTTCGCCGCGAAGAAGAAGGAGAAGACGCAGCTCGGCAGCAGTGCGACGTCGGGCTTCTTCTCACGCAGTGCCAAGGGCAAGCCCAAGGCCGAGCTGCCACTGCCTGGGTCCGTGCGCCAAGTGAGCGCAGGCCAGCTGCCGCCCGTGTGGGCGACACCCGCCCCTGCGCCGTCGAGGTGCGTGCGTCTTGCAAAGCACGAGCATCTGGTGACTTCGAGGGTGTGGATTGGGATAGTGAAAGAATGCGAAGGACGCTGACGCTCTGTGGCGTTACGCTCTCTCCAAGCAGGAAACTATCGTCACCAGTGCACGCAATGGCGAAGCACTCGGCGCACACAGAGCCTCGAGCGGTGCAGAGCGAGCACGAGGAGGACGACGACGACGCAGCCGCAGGCCTCGACGACCGGCAGACAAAGCGCTCAGTCTCCCAGCGAGAGACGAGTGCGAGTGCGTCGTCGTCGGCGGCGTCGTTTGCGCGGCCGATGGCCAAGAACGCGGCTGGGAACCACCGCAGCGAGCAGTTCCGGGCGATGCTGCAGAGCGACGTTGTGGACTTGGACAAGCTCCGGGAGCTCAGCTGGGGCGGTGTCCCTGTGCACCACCGACCCGCTGCGTGGCGGTTACTGCTGGTGCGTGCGTGTGTGGGTGATATCGGGAGTGTACGCTGGACTCACGGTCGTGCACGTCTTGTGTAGGGCTACATGCCGTCCAAGCACGACCGCCGCGAGCCAATGCTCCAACGGAAGCGCCAGGAGTACGTGAACCTACTGACGCAGTACTACTACATCCCTGACACGGACCGCGGCGACAAGGAGCAGACGACGCTCCGGCAGATCCTTGTCGACATTCCACGCACAAACGCCGACGTGAAGCTGTTTAAAGAAGAGCGCATCCACCAAGTACGTCGATTGCCTGAGGATTCGAATGGGTGGCTCTTGTCGTTCTATCACTCTGTCGCTCACGTTCGTTGCGGTTGGCTGTCATGACACAGTTGATGGAGCGCGTACTGTACACGTGGGCGATTCGGCATCCCGCGAGCGGCTACGTGCAAGGCATCAACGACCTGCTGACGCCATTCCTCGTCGTCTTTCTCTCTGCATATGTCGGTACGTGCGCGCGACTAGGAAGCGCTGTCGTGTCGTCTCTGTGCTCATGGCCACAGTCAGCTGACACTCTCACCCTACAGATGAGCCGCCGACGTGCGAGCTCTCGGACGTCTCGGACGAAGCGCTCCAGACTGTCGAGGCGGACAGCTACTGGTGCCTCACGAAGCTCCTGGACGGGATCCAAGATCACTACACATTTGCGCAGCCAGGGCTGCAGCGCATGGTGCAACGCATGGAAGAGCTCGTGCACCGGTGCGACGGCGACTTATTTAAGCACATTGTCGAGCACGAAGGCGTCCAGTTCGTGCAGTTTGCGTTCCGCTGGATGAACTGCTTGCTCATGCGCGAAATGCCGCTCGACGCGATCGTGCGGCTCTGGGACACGTACTTGTGCGAAGACAACGGCTTTGAGAGCTTCCACGTGTACGTGTGCGCTGCGATCCTCATGACGTTCGGTGAGCAGCTTAAAGCGCTCGAGTTCCAAGACCTCGTGCTCTTTCTCCAGCACTTGCCGACGAAAGACTGGGCCGAGGACGAGATCGACCCGCTGCTCTCGCGCGCGTTCATCCTCCAGACGTATTTTGCAGACTCGCCGAGTCACCTCACGTGAGTTAGAGACCGGCTGTAGCAGCAGATAAGCACAGGGAGTGGAGTCCGTCGCTCGCTCAGAGTGGGGGTGTTAGAGGTGTTGGTTGAGAGGCAGGTAGGTAGGTATCTCACCCATCCATCCACCCATTCAAATGTAGCCATATTCAGAGTCAGAGTGCAGGTCCTACTTTGTGAGTGTTGGTGGATATCGAATTTTGCTCGAAACGACACGCGCTTTCAACCCAACTGTCGCTCTCTCCTTTACTAGTCACTGACCTTGTTCTGAAGACTGTGCTAAGTGCCTGCGCTCTCTCCTTTCGCTCAAAGTATGATTCGCATTCCTCAATCTGCGCTCAAGACCGCACTCCTCGCCTCTCCTTTCGCCACCAACGGCCACGCAATCCCAGCACTCAATCACTCAAGCTCCCACCGTCCCACCCTCAAGATGATCAACCTCGCCTTCATCCTCGACATCACGGGCTCCATGGAGAGCGAGCTTCGCGGCGTAAAGGAGACTGTGCGCGCGCTCGTGAAGAGCGTCTCGGAGGACGAGGCGCACCAAGTAATGGTCACGATCATCACGTTCACCGAGAACTCGCATGGCTGCTACGTTACAAACAACAGCTTCGAGTCCGGAAAGAGCGCGAGTTCGTTCGTGTCGACGATTCGACTGTGTGTGCCGCCGGGGTCTGTCGGTGTGAATGCAAACGGCGGCGACGGTGACGAGAACCACAAGGCAGCGCTCGCGGAGCTGCTCCGCCTCGACGGCTCCATGCCGACAATCGCGTTCCTCATCTCGGACGCTGGGCCGCACTTAGTGGCGGACCGCCCGACCGCAGAAGCCACGCTCGAAGTCAACTTTCTCAAGCGCACGCACAGCATTGTCAACACGGACATGTTCCACATCCTCGGGCTCGTGCACGCGCACTTTGGCGATAACCTCATCCTCAATATCATCAAGTACACGAAGAACAGCGACCATCGGCTGTATGGTGCCATTGCGAAGCAGTTTGGTGGCGTGCTCATCACACCAACCGAGCGCCAGGCGGCGAAGCTAGCAGCGGGGCTCATGGCGATTCTCACACAAATGTTCGAGAGCTTCGCGGGTTCCGGGAGTTCTGGGTTGACTGGACCCGTCCTGGACGAGTCTGCACTGCGAGCGTTCGAGTTCTACGACATGCGGGGCTTTGTGCAGCCGGCATCCGAAGCACAAGTGGCCAACAACCCCCTGCCTGTCGTGGGCTCGACGAAGAGCGCGCTCTTTAAGCTCATTGAGCGCGCGACCGTGATCGTCGGCAGCAAGTTTGCCAAGCGCGCGATCGCGGCGGGCGCGCTACAGGAGCAAGTGGAGCTGCTGCTCGTGATCGCCAAGTGCCTCACCAAGACACTGCCGTACAACGCAGCGCTGGACCGCGCGACCGCTCTCGTCGCCACGATCCGCGAGCTGCTACCGAAGGAGAACCAGGGCCATTTCAAGATCCAGGCGAGCGATCTCCCGGGGCTGCTGAGCCAGGAGCTTGCGTCGACGGCGGAGACTGAAGCCGCAGTGAGTGCGATCACGCTCATGGGACCGGAAGAGACCGCGAAGACGTCGCTCGGAGGAGTAGGCGACGACGAAGAGAAGACCGCGTTCGATCCAACGATGCTCATCCAGACAGTCGGCAGTCTCTTCCTCGGCCACCTCGCAGTGCTCGAGCTGCCTCAAAAGAACGGTGCAGTGGACTTTATGGACTCGTGGTCCGCAGTGATCAACAAGGTTTCGAACGACGTCATGACGGCCTCGGACTTCCTCGCGATGATCGGGAGCCAGGGAGCCACCGGCGGACTCTCCATCCGTGCGAACGAGTACAACTACGCTCAAATGTTCGCGGACCCAAGCGACACGGTTGGGAGCGCACTGTTACAGGTAGCTTCCGGTACGCAGGTCCTCGACATCCTCACGGGGTTGCTGGCTGGCGCACCGGCGGGTCAGTTCAGCCCCAACATGTTTCGTGGCACGATCGCAGCGACGCTCATGGCGCTCCTCTCGCAGCACGAGCCGCCGCTCAGCGAGTTCCAGTGGGATATCGTCCGCAAGCTCGTGCACTCGATCCAGCTGCTGATGGGTCCGAAGCCCACGACGCTCGACGTCGACCCGGAGGCGCCGATGCCAAAGCTGCTGTTCCGTCTCTTGCGCCTCGCGTGTACTGCTGACGACGGCAATCACAGTGCCGCACGCCAGTTCTTGCAGGAGATGCTGGCGGCTCGGATCCAGAAGGTGCTCAAGTACAACCCCGGTCGCTTCTTCGCTCTCGTCGAGCGCGTGGTCGGCTACGATACGCACGTGAGCATGGTCGAAAACGTGACTGAACCGCACGCGTTGGACGCGGACGTGTGGTGGTTCGACGTGCATCGGGCGGCGAACCGCGCCGCGACGAGCAAGCTGTGCACTGTGTTCCGAGTCTGCGCCGAGAACACGCTACGGGTGGTGTTCGCCGAGTTCGGCAAGGTGCCGACGCTGGACGAAGTCTGGCCGACGTTTGTCGCGGACCTGCCCAGATACCTGCTGTTGCACAAGCGGACGGCACGCTACATGGTGAAGGCGGACGCGAAGGGATCCGTGGGGGGGAACCACCCGCCAGTGTGGGTGGATGCGAAGGTGTACCACCCGCTCAAGGACGTCTTTTTTGCAGAGCTAGCGATGAAGCTGCTGCACAAGAAGCACGACGCGTTCCTGCGTGACCTGCGCGCTCGCCGAGCCAACATCGCTGCAGAGTATCGGTGGCACGACGCGGTGCACACGATGAAGGCACCAATGGACGAGTTCGTACAGAAATTGTCGGCGTACGGGACATCGGCGTGTCGGGAGCACCGCCTGCTCTTGCGTGCGTTCAAGATCGTCGGTGTGAACGTGCTGGACGCGGCTGACTACGCGGCGAAGCTCCAGATCGTCATCACGGGTCGAGTCGTCGAGGGCAAGTCGGAGACAGTTGTATTTAACCGCGGGAACCTGCACCCGCACCCGGACCGCTTCGTGCCCATGTCGGAGAGCTTCAAGGCGAAGCTCCGCTTGCTGCAGCAGCAGTTCGGGTGGTCGTTGACGCACACGTACCGCCCGAGCGACATCCCGAACCACAGCGGGTTCTCGAACAGCAGCCCATCCGAGTGGGCTCGCCGGCGCTCGCTCGCAGAGATGACCTTCTGGGAGGTCTGACGTGTTTGTCATACTCGCTGGTAGCCGTGTCTGGATGGATAGAATCCATTGGATACTGCCATAGTATTGTAAAAATGTAACTTCATGAATGCCTCGCGTATACTTGCAATAATTGTTGCTGAGCTATTGCTGGCCCACGGAGCAGGAACAGACTCAGCGCGAGAAAGACAAACTGAGCTTTGCGTAATTCAACAATAGTCGTGTGAACTTTACTGGGGGTTACATGTCGGGGCTTTCACCAACAAATAGCTCTACATTGGGTCACTCACTGGGAGATCACTCGCATTTTTGCGCCGCTCTCAGCCCGTTGCACAAGAAGACTCCACACGCCATCCTCCATTCTTCACGCTCTCTTTAACCGTCAGCGCTCATCACAGGACACAAGACTGTGGCGTTGCGACGATGGCTGGCGGCAATGTCGTGACCCCCGAGAGCAGCCGCGCTCGTCGAGCCAACAAATTCAGCCGGCTCGCCACAATTCGCCGTTTCCTGCACCTGGTCCATCGCGCCGGTATCCTCGTCGCCGCGATCAGCTACTTCGCCATCAGCATGCAGGCGACAAGTGCGATGATCGCTCTACTTCAAGGCAAGAACCATCCGACGACAGTCGCTCCGTACGACACGCAGCCCCTCATGCAGACGTACATCGGCACGACGACGATCCGGCAATCCCCGCTCGTGATGGTTGGGCTTCAGGGAGACGTTTCGCCTCGCAACGGCACGCTGTACCTCGAAGCCGAAGGTCCGACGTTCATGCCGTGCACCAAGATGCCGCCGTACGTTCGAAACATCTATGGAGACACTTTCATGCGCCACATGTACGCCTCGCTAGTGCGCGACGTTCAGTACAATCTCGCGTTCCTCGCCGACGAAGAGACCGAGCTCATTGCGCCAGTCGTTGACTGCCTTTCCACCGCTGTTATGTGGGGCTACATGACAGACGCCAAGTTCCACTTCTTGACGCGCAAGACCCGTGGCCCGGACGACGTGTACTTGACCACGCTGATGCTATCGAGCCAAGAGTACCAAATCGCGGCGCAGAGCGAGCGCGGGTCGGCTGCCATGGGTTTGCTCTCGCACGTGAACGACATGCGCGCTGCGAGTGTCACACACTATTATATCATGTCGCTCGGTTTCCCGTACGTCGAGTTCAACTTTCGCGTCTACACGTTCTTCTCTGTCACGGACGAGAACTGGTGGAGCCTCGCGAGCATCCCAGATATGCGCAAGGGCGAGATCCCACAGAACGTGACGACCGCGTTCCGGTCGGGGTTCTACATGAAGTCACCAACAGAGCAACTGAACGCGAAACACACAGTCAAGGTCGTCTCAACAACACCGATCGACCACATCACGCGCTGGAGCACCGCTACGAAAACGGTGATGAATGACTCGTGGGGGTGGCTCCACTGCGTTCAGTTCTTTTTCGGGCTCGACCTCTTGACGAGCCTCGTTGTGCTCCTGGTCGTCATGCTCCGCAACTTGCAAGCCAAGAAAGTGTGGATCGGCGACGCGTTCGTGTCCATCTCGACGAAGATCCTGTTCCAAGGCGCACTCGTGCTCCTCTCGTGGTACCTCAACGGCTTCTGGTCGCTTTACGAGTTCTGCTTACACGACGCGTTCAAACTGACCATGATGGAGATCACAATCTACCCCGAGATCATCCGCGCAGACCTCCTCTGCATCTACCTGAGCCTCTGCGGCATCCTCGGCATGATCTTCCGCGAGCGCGTGGACCCGGTCATAGCGATGGTCTCCTTTGGCATCGGGTACGAGCTGCGCGAGAGCCTGATCCACATGTTCCCTGACAACGTGATGGCAGTCTTCAAGTATGCCTACGCCGAGTTTGTGGGCGGGTTTCCGCCGTACCAACCGGGACAGGAGTTGATCTCGCCGATGGTGTTTTGGAACCTCCACTCTATCGACGTGAAGACAGCACTCCCATTCCGGGTGCTCCTGCCGATCCTCTCGACCTTGGTGTTCGTGATCGCGTACATCGTGTACTGCAAGGTGTACCGCTTCTTCGTACCGGAGAAGGCCCACGTGGTGCGCAACACTACGGGCACGGGGACATCAGGCGGCGAGGAGATGTCGCTCGTACAGAAACGCGTGCTGACGCTGTTTGAGATCGCGACCGGCGCCGAGCTCGAGTCCAGGTTCGGTCTCATAGCGTTCTACGAGAAGTACCTCATCATCAAGGGCATGAAGTTCGCGTCGGCCGACGGCATCTACAGCAACGGCTTCGTGATCGCGAACGGCAAGTACGTCCTCCAGACGAGAGACTATTGGTCGATCGTGCTCATGACGGTGGTGCGCTGGCAATTCACGCGGGTGTACGTGTATGAGATCGCGGGGAGCACGGTGCAGCAGACGGCAAAGCTCGTGTACCCGAGCACATTCACGCTCACAGATCTCGTCAACCTCAACATCAGCGTGCTTTCGTAGCCTGAGAGACCAGGGACACAGAAGTGAACATGAACGAATTATACAAATACAGTACATTGACACAATGTGATTGTGTTGTTTGCTCCAACCACCTTGACATCAACTCAATTTCAGTACATTTCGGGATTCATTGATTGAGGAGGTCCCACATCGCTGACATGGCACTCAAACTGGCAACGGAAGCTGCGCGCAGCTCGCTCTTCACCGCACGAGCCGCCGCAGTGCCCGCTCTCATCAGCAGCATCGAGTGGACGCACCAGCAGCACCGGGGCTTCTCGTCGTGGGGAGCGGCGCAGGATGGCAACAGCAGCAGCCACAGTCGAGGTGGAACCCGGAGTTTCGGTGGACCCCGTGACCCCAGTGGCAGAGGACGATCACCACCTCGGGACCGCCGCGGTGGTGATTCTGGCGGCCGGAGGACAGGCAGCAGTCCGCGCTGGTCCACGGCACAGTCGTCGGGCGTTAAAACAGTGACAAACGACGGCGAGCCGATCCCGCAGATCCGCGGCGAGGGCGTGTACGGACTGCACAGCGTGCTGCAGGTGCTGGCAAGCGACCATCGCCGCGTGCACACGCTGTACGTACGCGACCCAGTGAGCGTGACAGCGAAACGAACAGCGGTGGATACGCAGGCGCTCGAGAAGATCAAGGCCCTGGCCGCTGCGACCGACGTCGAGGTGGTGACGACGAGGTGCGTCGTGTACGAGGCTTCTGTGAGTGTGGACAGAGTAGGGTGATGTAGAATGGCAGTGAAGGTCAGCGATTACAAGCGTTAGGGAGACGGGACTGACGACCGTGGTTTGGCGCGACAGCAAGTGGATGCTGAACCACATTACGTCGGACAAGCCCCACCAGGTACGCTCGTACCTACGCTCTCACCGGCTGTCAACACGAAACAAGTGCGAGGGCTGCACGTAACGCTGTGAAACGTGGGTGTGTCGGGTGCAGGGCGTCGTGCTGGACGCTGATCCGATCCGCCTGCCGGACTTTGAGGCTGCAGACCCGACAGGTGCGTCCGTGGGCGTCCTTCGCTTCCGTGGCGGAAGTCGTACTGACGATACTGACGACACGGATGGCTCTGTCTTTCAGCACTGACTGTGGGCTCTCGCCAGCCAGTGGTCCTCGCGCTCGACGAAGTGCACGACCCGCAGGTACGAACTGTCGTTACAAGGCACGTTAACAGGCATTTCTTGAGTGCTCACGGGTGCTTCGTTCTGCTGTGTGGCTCTCTCTCTATCCTTGTAGAATCTCGGCGCAATCCTCCGCTCAGCGCACTTCTTGGGCTGCTCGGCTGTCGTCGTGAGCGAGCGAAACAGCGCGCCACTGTCGCCAGCTGTGAGTGGAGAAGACGACGTTCGCTCTTCGTCTCGTCGTCGCTGTGTGCGATCCTCCAAGCCGACGGGTGACTGGCTAATTGGTGTGGTATGCGTGCTCTCAGGTCTCTCGAGCGTCAGCCGGAGCACTCGAGGTGCTGGTCGCCCAGGTACGATTCACGCTCTTGATGACACGCGCACGCCTTCCCTTAGAAGCGGATGATGGATCTTTCCTTCACACGGTGCGCCTGTGCTTTGGCGCGTGTGTCGCGAGCGCAGAACAAGCTGTTCAAGGCTCGGAACCTCCATGAAGCCCTCGCAGTCAGCAGCGACTTGGGCTGGCGCGTCGTCGGCGCGTGTAGCGGCCCAAACTCCGTGACATCGGAGCAGCTCGGCAGCGACAAGCCCACGGTCCTCGTGATGGTGCGTGTGGGTAGATAGAGGGTGACGCATGAGCATTTCGGTGCTGTAAACCAGAGTGCTCACGTGTGCGGACCTGTGTACGGCGATTCGGATCGTAATTCCGTCTTCTTCTGCAGGGTAACGAGCACCGTGGGCTGCGCAAGGGGATCCGCCAAACGTGCGACGAGATCGTCACGATCCCTGGCCACCACGATGCGGACGAGGAATCGCACGTTGACTCGTTGAACGTGAGTGTGGCAGCCGCTGTACTCCTCTACGAGTTGCTGCGACACTAAGGCTCGAGAGACGAGCGCACGAATGGGAGTCAGCAGTCGATAGTGCTGCTGCTAGAACAGCAGCGAGAAGAGGGGGACTCGCAGTGCTGCCCAGTGCTGGCTCTGTGCCGGATGACGGAGCCACCAGCAAGCATGAAACCTTCCATCCAGGCGCTGAATGTCGACGATCGCGTGTTGCCAGCAGGAATGCGAGTCTCGGCGCGAACATTGAAAGAGTTCTTCAAGTGTGAACCCTCCGAGCTTCCAGTTCAAGTGCCACCCGCAACTCTATCGTGTCAGCTGCGCTTGCCTCCACATCAATCCTTCGTGAACATGTTGTCGACAAGCTCGATAGACCTGAGCTGCACAAGGGCGGCTCTTTCGTGCGAGCTGCTGTCGCTGTTGCGACTCCGTCGCTCCTCCGCCACTCAGCAGTCACCTTCTCCTGGCCTCACGTGCGCGCGTATACCGGTTCGCATCCTCAGACTTCGCTGTCTTCGACCGCCTTGCCGCATTTAGCCTTGCACCGAGTGTACGCGTCACGCGTAGGAGACAGACAGGTAAACAGCGCCTCGACTCGCGTAGGAATGAATGCAGCGAGCGGCTACGGGCAGCTTTGGGACGCCCCAGACGTGAAGAACGCTCGCCGCGCGATCGTGGCCGAGCAGAGTCCACCAAAGGCGTGTGTGGCAGTGGTGACTCAGCACGAGGCGCATCGCCATCCGCACCAGGATCGTCGTCGTCCGCACCCTTTGAAGCAACGTGCGTGGTGGCAGACTGAGCGCGACGAGCGCTTCAGCCAGCACGCGGCGCTCGCTAAGCAGCAGCAGCTACGCGATGACATGCGCCGCCACGAACAGAATGCGTGGCTTGGGAAGCACGCGAAGCAGCGGAAGTTTGAGTTCTCTGCCGACCAAAAGCGCATGTTGCGTCAGTGGTTCAATGCGCTCGACGCGGACGGGTCTGGAAAGATCTCAGTCGAGGTGGAGTGGGACGAAAGGAGCTGCTCACAGTCACGCTACGACTGGCTGTCAGTATGTTGTGGTGCGCGACTGAGAGGCTGTGCGATGTATGTATGTATGCGACGAGTGACAGGAGCTGGAAGACCCGATGCTCTCGATCGGGATCGTGACGGATCCGGCCGAGATCAAGGAGATCGTCGACAAGCTCGACAAGGACGCGAACGAACTGATCGACTTCCAGGAGTTTGTCGACTTCCTCACGCCGCACGCGAAACACAACAAGACGGCGCTCGAGAAGCACGAAGCGATGTTCATGCAGCTCACCAAGAAGATGGAGGTATGACACGCCTGCCGGTGTTGGTTCTCGTCGTCAACTGCTTGGACTCAATCGGACGCATCGTACTCCACCACACTGAGCAGCACCAGAGCGCAGGCTTCCTCGATATCAACACGCAGCTGTCCATGGAGCGCCGTCGCTTCATCCTCGATGCAATCACGCACTGTCCGTCGCAGTCGATCGCTGACGAACTCTCCGAGCTGCGCAGGTCCCACCAGAACACAGGCAGCAACAGTGTTCCTCTCATAGCATCTGGTGAGTCTAGCGGTGCTGCCGCTGTCGATACCTCAGAGTCGCGGTCAAAGCGAGCGGCTGCGCGACAGCACAAACTGGCAGCGCTGAAGCACCGGCATCAGGTCGAAGTGCGCTTCCAGGCGCTCGAGAAGGTCTTCGGACGCAACAGCAGCTCCAAGGTAAGAACGCACAGTGCTGTGGAGGATGATGCGCACGCTGCATTGTTAGTCTTTTGATACAGCGAACACGGGAGCTGACACGGGCGCTTTGATAGAGCGAGGCATTGCTGGCACCTTCCGACTCCAGGCTGCGACGTGCACACTCGAAGAGCAGACTCCGTCTTGAGCCAGCAGCAGGGGAGAGCTCGTCATTCACCGACATGGAAAGCGAGTGGCAGCGCCAGCGGTTGCGACCTGCCGTGCAGCCCGTGCGAGGAGAGGGACCCCGAGCGAGTCTCGTGCTGGATCCGGTTCGACGATGAATGGCGGTGAAGAAGCTCACTCTCTATTCTCTCTAAAGTGGAGCGTGCTCAGTGTCTTGTGCGCTCTATGGGTCGTGCGTCGGGTGCACTGGAGCGTTGCCTCGCTTGAGCAACGCCTTGCGCGTGAGTTCCTTCCGGAGCTTTGGGCGGATCGACGCGCGTCGGTTCAGTTTGCCCGACGCGACAACGCTGTCGCCAAAGCAGCCATCGCTACGACCCCAGAAGAGCTCGTAGTGTCAGCTCGTCGCCACAACGGCGTTGAAGTGGTGCACCACAAGAGAGCAAACGTACGCTTTCATCGCTTCCATAAGTGTATCGTAGAGCTCCGTTGCGTCCGCGTTCACGCTCCCCTGCACACAACATTGTCATCCCACGGGCTTAGGTCACACGCCAAAGCTCATTAGCTAGCCGAGCCAATGAGGTGTTGCTTCACCACGAACATGGAAAGTGACTTCGAGGAGGAGGTTGTTGACCACGTCGAACGTGAGCAGCGTGCGCAGTGTCACAGCAAAGTTCCACTTGAGACCGACGCTGGGCTCCCACTTGGGTAATTGGTGCCGCCACTTGCTTGGCTGGTCACGCAGAACCACTTTCACGATCTTCCGCTCCGGCGTGAACGTCGAGCTCCGTGACTCGACGACTTTCTGCCGCTCAATGAAGCCCTCGAGCGCTGCGACGTTCAGTCGCTTGCAGACTGCGATCGTGGCCGAGTGAACCTTTGTGAGCCGCCGGATCGCAAACTCGATGCCAACGTAGAGCGTGGCTATGATCGCACACATCCATAAGAGGTCGATGACGAACCAGAGCCCAGGGTATTGGATGATGTGGTGCACGAGCAAGTCGTTCGCCCACGCGAGTGACTCGATCGTCTTGCCGTCGATGCCGAGCAGGTCGCCGTCAGTGATCCGGTCGATGACTTCGAACGCAAAGAACCCAGTAAAAACGACGAGCACAAAGTCGAACGACATGGCCATGGACTGCTCGGTCGCGCGTGTGCCCTCTGCGAGCACGCCGAGGTTGCGTTCCACGCTGTGCATGATTGTCTCGAGCAGCGTCTTGGCCATGTTCCCGTTCTGGCTCTGCACCTGCTTGAGCTTCGCGCGGAAGCCACGCAGGAGCTTCGCGAGATCCTTGCAACGGATCTCCAGGTCGGTGTGCGTCTACATCCCACAGGCAGGACGATGCGACCTCGTGAGTCCAACTGGTCTGCATACACACACCTCAACACGCAAGGCAAAGCCCCCTCGCCTCCTCTTACCTTTCGCAGCTGGAGCTGTTCGTACAAGAGCACACCGCTCGCATCACCTGGACACTTGGGGAGCTTCATAGCGCGCATTGACTCGCGCAAAAGCCCGAGGATCTCTTCGAGGACCACGAGGTCGTGCGAGCACTGGTCTACGCGCGCACGCATGCCACTGAGCGCCTCAGGGTTCATCTCAAAGTTCTTCATGTACGCACGCGCGCGGTTCAGAATGTCGTCGAGGATGAACGTGCGCTTGAAGAAGAAGCGGACAAAGAGCTCGCGCGAGAGCAGCGCGAGGTACGCGAGGATGAGCGGCTCGTGCTGGTTTGCGTTCGGGCCGACGAGGAGCATGCCGTCACGACCAACAAGGATCTTGTCGTCGTCGCTCAGGTCGTAGACTGCGTGGATCTCACCCAACACTTGCTTGAGTTCGTTCTCTTTCTCGCCACGGTCGAGGTACTCGCGCACCGGCAGCTTCGGCACGACCGCGCGCGCAGTGATGAGGTTGAACTTGCTTCGAGACGCCGCGTCCTTCATGAAGAGCATGTCCATGAGCCCGCGCTGGTGCGGCGAGAGGAGGTCGTCAATGATCTTGGACGAGTCCATATCGACGTCGACAAGCAGGCGCGCGAGGTGGTCGACACAGATCGCTTCGGCCGGGCGGTCCATGATCGCGTCAATGTACATGCCGTAGACAATCGTGCCGTCGCCGCTCAGGTGCATGCCAAAGTTCTCGATCTGCACAATGCCGTCGTCGTTTGGCCCTTGGATGTCGGCCTCAAAGTTCGTGAAGCTGTCGAACTCAAAGTCCACGATCGCGATCTTCGTCAAGCCCGGGTTCAGCTGCAGCCGCGTGCTTGTCGGTGCGAGGTCGAGTTCAGACGTGAAGAGGCCGCCTTGGCAGCGCTCGAGCGACCCGAGGCGGTCATTGAGCGACACGATCTGGTTCGGTCCGAACGGAATCCACTCACCGACCATCACGCGCACATTCGAGAGTACGATTGCGAACGAGAGCTCGTCTTTGATAGCGTTGACGCCCTGTCGACACTGACCGGCTTTGCGCGCGTTCGACGAGAACACGGCCTCGTTTCGCATGAGGCAGCTCGGCAAGTATGGGCTCGAGACGTACGACACCTCCTCCACGTCTGTGATGCGCGAGACGTGCACGGATCCGTCGTTGCGCTCCAGGCGGAACTTGCCATCGTCGACGTCGAACGTGATCATGACGAGGTTGCTGTCGAAGAGGATCATGCCCGAGTTGAACGAACGCAGCGTCGATAGATCCGAGGCAACTGAGAGGAACGCGTCGATGCGCTTCTTCTCGTCGATTGGGAGCGCTGTGAGCGCAGTGAGAGCGAGCGGTGTGACCTGGACATGGATCGGGATTGTCGATATACATGAACAGTGATCCAGTCAGTGAGAGACCTTCTTCCACATCGCCTAGCTATGGAGCATTCGGTTCACTTGAATGTGCTATGCACTGACCTGGAAAGCCGTCGACGGCTGGAAGTCTTCGCTGCACGTCTTGAGCGCTTTGACGAGGCTGTGCTCGCGCAGGTCGTCGATCGCGGCCTTGGCGTCCTGGCTGATGTTCATCCAGATGCGGCGTGACTGGCCGCCCTTGACGATGTTTGTGCACACGGGCGAGTAATCGTAGTCGAGGATGCCGCTCACGATTGCTTCGTACACGAGCACGAGCAGCGGGAGGTTTCGGAGCCAGTTCTCGTCGTCGTCCGTCAGGTTCGGGTACATGGCGAATTTGGAGAGCAGGTAGAGCAGCCGCAGGTGGTTGCGGCTCCAGAGTTGCTGCCCTGCCGTCGCACGGCGTTCCACAAAGAGTTTCTCACTGGGTTCTCCATGCAGAGAGCTGCTTGGCGACAACTTCGCGGTCATGGTGGTGGTCGTGGTCACTATCTACGCGATCCAAGACAGTTTGACGCCGTTTCGAGGACGTACTGATAAAAGTGAACCCCGAGGAGTATAGCTACTATCCGCGCGTCACTGCTACTATCTTTATTGGTAGATATAAAACCGCTGTTACAAATCTTGACATCCTGAGCTTTTGCGTGTGACCAGATATGTTATCAATCTTAATTTCACGTTACATCATTTAACTTTCTTCCCTTTGCAGTCTCTTTTATGATTTCTGGGGGGAGGTTTGTTGATTTTAGCTTTGACCACGCAAGTCACCACCAACCTCCCCCTTTGCTTCAGCCCACCACCACTGTAACGACATGAACCGCGAACGCCTCGAGTCCGTGCCGACGTGCCTGCTCTGCTGCCACGAGATCGACAACGTCGCGCGCTTCGACACTGTCGGCGTGTGCGGTCACACGGGATGTTGCAGCGTGTGCACGCTGCGCTTACGGCAGCTCCTCGGGTCGGCGAGCTGTGTGATGTGCAAGACGGAGCTGCCGCGTGTGATCTGCATCGAGCACGCAGACGAGCGCTTCGAGTCGTTTCAGGACTGGGGCGACGACAACATTGGGCCGTCGCATGTGTTTGACGAGGCCTCGGGTATGTTCTTTCTCAAACGCGATGCCCCAAACCTGCACAAACTCCGGGACCCCGTGTGCGCAAAGTGCGGCAAGAACTTTGCGTCGCTCACAGCGCTCAAAACGCACTTACTGGACGTCCACCAGCTGCAGTTCTGTGCGATCTGCCTCGAGCACAAGAAGGCATTCTTGGCCGAGCACGAGCTCTTCTCAAAGGAGCAACTGAAGCGCCACAACACGAAAGGGACGCCGAAACAGGGCTTCCCGGGCCACCCGCGCTGCGACTTTTGCTTCTCGCGCCACTACTCGACCGCAGAGCTCTACGACCACTTGCACAAGACGCACTTTGAGTGCGACATTTGTCTCCATGCGCTCCACATCCAGAACCGGTACTACAAAAACTACCCCGACCTCGAAAACCATTTTCGCGCTGATCACTTTCTCTGTGAAGAACCCGTGTGTCTCATGAAAAAGTTCGTGGTCTTCCGCTCGCACCTCGACATGCAAGGACACTTGGCGAAAGAGCACCCGCATATCAAGACAAGCCGCAAGATCGATGTGCACTTTACGATCCGCCGAGCGACGCACGACGAGAGTAGCGGTGGTGGTCCCAACGGCCATGGTGGTGACGGCTTTGAAGACTACGACAGTGCGCGCTTCCACTCGTCGTCCGGCAACAGCGACCGCAATATCATTAACGTGGCGGACTTTCCGTCGCTCGCAGGCACTGGCGCCACGAGCACGGGCTCGGTGTTCTGGGAGAGCCAAGCGATGACAGGACCCCGCGTCGACGATTTCCCAGCACTCGGTGGCGGCAGTGCACGGGCAGGCGGCAGCAGCGCTGGCTCGACGTTCCGGAACGTACTCGCGCCGCCGCCGACGCCAGCGATGCTGGCGCACATGCACGGTGGAGACCAGTGGGAGTACCCGGAACTCGCGAGTGCAGCAGCAGCGCTTGGAGCGAACAATCCGCTTATGCGCTTCGTCAAGCCGAGCAAGATGAAGAACAAGCGAGGGAAGAAGGCGGGTGGAGGTGGAGGTGGGGGCGCGCGGCCGGCAGACAGCAGCGAGCTGGAGGAGAAAGCAGCGGCGCCGTCTGAAGATGACGACGATGACGACGAGGAGACCGCGTCGATGGGCCCGGAGCACTCGAAGAGCGCGATTGTGCTCAAGCTGCGCCAAGTGCTTGGGAGCGACGCCAAGTACGAAGTGTTCCGAGAGGAGTGCAAAGCGTTCCGACTTGCTGAAGCGGACGTCCCGACGTTCTACGCCAAGATGCACGCGCAGTTCTCGCCGCAGGACTTTGAGACACTCTTCTTGCGGCTCATGCGCTTGTTCCCCGACAAGGCGCAGGTGGACAAGTTCTTTGCGCACCACAAGCAAGTGAGCAAGCGACAGAACGCATCGCAGGGCTTCCAGGACTCACACAGTAGGAAGCACCACAAGCAGCCGAGTGGGGGTCAGAAACTGCCAGTGGGGGCAGCGCCAGTGACGCCATCGCACCGCAAGAAGCAGCCGCCGCAGCAGCCGACACAGCCAGCGACAGCAGGGTGGGCGAACGCGCTTCGCGAGACGGGGGCTGCTGCACGACCGCTCGGCCGTGGACCAGCAGTCGTGGTCCACAACACGGACACGCGCCAGCTTCTCGGCCGCGACGAGCCGCCCAATACGTCGTGGCGGTCCGCGCAGACGTGGCAGGCGGCGCCAGCACCAGCCGCACCAGTGAGCACCAGCGGGAACGGGCTGACGCCAGCGTCGACCAAGATCCAGACTGCACCGGTGGACGCGTTCGAGAGCCTCTCGGTGAACGCTACTAGCAGCGCACCGTCGTCGTCGTCGTACGCGGACGCGTCGCAGAACCAGGGCGGACGAGGTGCGCACCAGCCACCGACGCTCAAGAGCCGAGAAGAGTTCCCGGGTCTCCCGAGTGCTGGCCGCCCGGTCGGCGTCCAGGCGGCGACACGTGCGACGTGGGACGACCAAGTCCAGGTGATCGCGCAGAACCGGAGCGGTGGCAAAGAGCACAAGGCGGCAGCGGCGGCGGGCAGCGGCAACGGCAGCAAGAAGAAGCAGAAGAAGAAGAGCATGACGCTTGGCGAGATGGCCATGAAGTTTTCGTAGACGACAGCCAACCGATCGTCATTCCCCTCGAGACGGTTTTAATAGACACAGTGAGACTGAGCAATGACCTGTTCGAACAGACTGGTCGTGTTACGAAGTGAAGGAAAGCGGTTCCTTTGCTGCTGTTGGTGCAGACGCTGCTCAGCTGATGCCCAAATGTGCCAGGATCTTGTCGAGCTTGGCCTCGATCGCACTCAGACGCTCGTCGACCGAAGAAGCCGCCCCACTGCTGCTGCTGTTCTCGCTCACGAACGCTGTACGCGGCGTTGTCGGGGCCGAGTACGACGCGTGCGCTGATGCGGACGCGGCAATGGGCGGTGTCGCATTGCTGCTTGGCCGACGGAAGCCGCTGGCGGCCACGCCATTGCTGCTGCTCGAGGCGCCGCCCGTCTGCCCGCCGCCTTTGCGTGCGGCTGCTTCGCGGTTCTTGCGCATGATCTCTGCAAACCCGCCGCCGCCACCGCCTGTACTTGCACTAGGCGACGACATGGGCGCTGGTGCCAGTGCGCTCGCTCCGCCAGCAGGACTCTCGCGGCTGTGGCGAGTGAGTGTATAGGGTCCCACTCAGTCAGTAGCTCCTACAACACTTAGTCACCCACTCGCGGATACCCTGCTGCGCTTTCCACATGCGCACCGGATTGGCGTGCTTGGCGTCCGCTTGAGGCCGCCGCCAGCCGCCTTGATCGCCGCCATCATTGGGTTCATGCCACCGCCGCCACCAGAGTCTGAGCTGCTTGCAGCAGAGCCACTGCCGCCCCCACTACACTCGCAACACGCATCCAACAAGTCAGTCCCATCCGTCTTCCCTACTCTCATTGCGCCTCATGGTCAGCAGCTCAGACTGGAACCACACGCACGTGACAGCGACAAGCGGCGACGACTCGCGTGTCGAGACCTTCTTGAGCGATTTTCCTTTCTGAATCTGCGCCAACAACCCGCCTCGTCCCGCGGCAGCTGCCGGCGGCGCTGACGACGATGGCGTAGCAGCTGCCGCAGGTGCGGACGCCGTGCGGCCGTTTGAGCTCGCGTGCGCCTTGGCTTTCGAGGCGCTGCTGCCGCCGCTCGGGCGGTCCCATGTCGTCACCTTGGTCTGTGGGTTGTAGTAGTATTCCTATAGGGGAGGGGGTGTTATGTGGTGCGAAGAGAGCAGTCATATGGGAGAGAGGGGCATACACATAGACACACCTTCCCGTCCTGCGTCTTGTACGCGAGCCACGGCGCAGGCAGCGTCATGACGGTGAGCTGCACGTGCGTGTGATTGAGTGATTGTGCAGTAGGCTCTTCAATTGAGAGCGCCAAGGTTCAGATGCGTCCTAATATAGGGAAGAGTAGGAACCGGATACAAGGGAGAATGTCATGTGCAGTCCGAATGAAAGACTGACTGGAAGACGAGGTCAAGATGTGGTTCAGGTGATACGAATGGTCTTGTGATGTGGAAGCACCGTGTCATTCGCGATAACGAGGGCTATTGGCACTTCGGGACGGACCTCTTGATCTCGACTTGAGCCTTCGGACTTTCCGTCTTGAGTTGACCTTGGCAGATGAGCTTTCACCTTTGTCCGCCCCAGACACCCTCTCGACATCTACGAGCGAAGCTTGAGGAACATGCGCTTGAGCACTCTCGCCTGCATCCAACAACCAATACACAACGTCGGGTCAGTCACCTACCTACCCGTTTGCTTGGCCAGAACGAGACGGAAACCACAGCGATGCGCAGTCGACCTCGTAGCTGATCGTATGGGTCGTCTCGCTATTGTTGTTCACGCTGGCACCGCCATGCGCCTCGGGTGCCGCCGTCGTGTAGATCTCCTTGCCGTGCTGGTCCGCGCAGTCGAGGAACTCGAGGATGTCGTCCATCGTCGAGTCCCGGATCGTCGTCATGTGCTTCGCGAGCGTGACTGCGAGCCCCAGGAAGCACCGCTTCGCGTAGTACCACGTGTCCGGGCCGAGCTTGCGGTGGTACGGCTCCATGCTCTTCATGACGCGGCAGATGCCAAAGTCGTAATTGTTCTTCGAGCAGTAGAGCGTTCCGATGACGAGGTTGACAATGCAGAGGTGGAAGAGGCGCTTGTCCGGGTCGCGGCCCGACTCCTCTTCTTCCTCCCGCTCGATCGAGCGCAAGAGCTCCTCGGCCTTCTCATTGTCCGTGTTCATGACGTAGCACACGCAGAGGTTCGCGAGGATGATCGCTTGGACGTCCAGGAGGTTGTCCTGGTGCTTCTTCACGAACGGCTCGTAGTACTGGATCGCCTGCTCGTACTTGTTGCCTTGGAGGAAGAAGACGTGCGCGACGTTGAGCTTCCAGGACTCGTGCTCAGAGCAGAACTCAGCGGTCTGGCGGAAGATCTTCTCGACCTGCGCGTAGTTGCCGCGCTCCCAGTAGATGTTCGCTTGCGCCATGAGCACAGGCATAAAGTCCTCGAGCGCGTCGTCGTACGCCTTGAGCGAGCTCTTGATCTCTTCGTTCGACTGTGCAATACGCGCGTCCTGGATCTTCTTTGTGAGCTTCCGCAGTCCCTCAACGTGCTTCGTCGCGAGCTCGTCGTACTTGCGGTACGCGTCCTCCGGCGACGTCTGGAGCGTCACTGTCGCATCCATGAAGTCGTAAAAGTCCTTCGAGAGCAGCTGGAACGTGAGGTGCGCGTTCTCCGCGAGCACGTCGGCCATGAGGTCGTGGAAGCCGTGCTTTGTGTACAGAATGAGCAGATTCGAGAACGTCTCGACTGGGAACGGCGGGTTCTGGAGCAAAAAGTTGAGCTTCTTGAAGCCGCCGTTCGGGTCCACATCCATGTTCATGAGCCCAAAGTTGTGGAGCGAGACTGGGTCGAGCTCCTCTTCCTGTCGCGGCGGCATGTCGAGCAGTGCGTCCCGCGCGCCCTTGTAGTTCTTCATCTCGTACTCGATCGCGGCCTTGAGGTTGAATGCCTCAACGAGCGCAGTCTCACGCAACACCGTCGAGTTGCGCACGCTCTTGACGTCCGCGTTCGCTTCGCTCTTGCTGCCGACGCTCAGCTCCGGGTGGTCGCGCACGCCCTTCTCAATGATCTCGGCGATCTGCCGCATCGCGTTCCCGTACTGCTTGAGCCGGAAGAAGCAGAGCGCAATGTTGTACGACAGGTCCGGCTGGTACCCGAGGATGCTCAGGGCGTCACTGAACTTCTTCCGCGCGCTCTCAAAGTTGCCCTCTTTGAACTCGATCGCACCGTCAAAGACGATCGTCGTCGGGTCGTCCGGCATGCACTGCTCGAGGATGGACCGCGTGGCCTTCACGTCGTTCTGTTCGTAGTACGACGCAGCCCGGAGGAGGTGCACACGCTGTGCGTACTGGTCGCTCTCGAGCTGGCTCGCTTTCCGTGACGCAGCGTCGTACTGGCCGGCTTTGTACAGCATCTGCGCCAAGTACAAGTGGTACTCGTCGACGTCTGGGTAGCTCCGGCAGAGCTGCTCGTACATGGATACGGCCATGTTGAAGTTCTGCAGGTGGTAGTAGCAGTAGCCTGAAGGAGGACACCAGCATATCTGTCAGTGGTGGGGTCGTCGCGGTTCGTCATGGTCGTACGATCTCATAATCTCGCTTGTCTCGTGACGGACGCACCTAAGAGCGAGAGTGCTGCGCGACTGTGCGCGTGGTTCTCGAGCTCGATCTGCAGGATGCGCACCGCTTCCTCGTACTTTTGGTCCCGGATGAAGCCGTAGATTGTCGACGTGTAGCTCCCGCCGCTGCCCTCTTGTGCCTGGAACATGGCTGCTCCTGGTGGTAGTACTAGTGACTCTGGTGCTTAGTGCTGGTGCTTGGCGATGGTGCTCGCTGGCTCGTTCGAACGAAGTTGTCGCGCTTCGTGCCTTGAGAGCTCGCGAGGAGACAGCGACTGATGAGGAGTGACGACCATTCACGAAACGAATCGACGGTCCTGTGCTGAAGCAGTCCCACCAACAGCTCAGTGCTCTGTGTCCGGCGACAATGGAGCAGGCTCTGCCTCGCATAATGGCTTGCTGTCGTCCGAGTCACACGCTTGAGCCTTGTGAGTGATAGTTCCACGCGTCGCTTACGAACCAAAGTGTAGAGCGACTGGGGTATGGAGAAGAAAGATGCTGGCGTGGGTGAGAGGTGTGACACGCCCTCTCCTTCGATGGACGCCGCAAGGGCCAAGCCCAGCTCAGGGCAGCTTCGCGGCCTCTCCTTCCTGAGAGCACTCTCAAACTCGCACTGAAGAAAGCAGAACACTCGCAGCTCCTGACCTCTGATCTTCATGCCCACGATGCCAGCTACTCCAGTGAAGTCCAACAAGGGGGAAGCTTACCCGCAGCAGTCTGTACCGCACTCGCCTACACCCATGAACATCTGCATCATGGTCGTCGGCACACGAGGCGACGTCGAGCCGTTCATCGCGATCGCCAAGCGGCTACAGACTGACGGTCACCGTGTCCGCATCGCCACGCACGCCATCTACCGCGACCTCGTCGCAGAGCAGCACGGCGTCGAGTTCTACCCGCTCGGTGGCGACCCGAAGGTGCTCTCAGCCTACATGGTCAAGACTGGCGGAAAGATCGTGCCGCTAAACCCGAAGGTGCTGCTCCAGGACGTGCCGCGCAACGTCCGCATGATCAAAGAGATCTGCTACTCGACGTGGCTTGCAGCCACAGCGTCGGACCCGGACATTGACGGTCCGCCGTTTCATGCGGATGCTATCATCTCGAACCCGGTCACGTACGGCCACGTCCACGTCGCCGAGCGTCTCGGTATACCGCTACACATCATGTCCCCACAGCCGTGCATCCCGACGAGAGCGTTTCCCCACCCGCTGTCGTCCCGTGCTCGCAGTGGCGCGGTCGATATGCTGCTGCCGTCGAAGCGGAACCTTCGGTCGTACAGAGCCGTGTACCTGCTCATGTGGCTCGGGTCCATGCGAACCGTGAACTGCTTCCGCGCCGAAGTGCTTGGACTGCGCAAGATCCGACTCCGCGATCGGGGCCACAGCTTGCTGCTGCAGCGGAGCGTGCCTCACTCGTTCTTATGGAGCCTTGCGCTCGTACCGCAGCCCGCGGACTGGCAACGCGATCTCTACGACGTTGTCGGCACTGCAACGTTACAACAAGCGGAATCGAAAGCAGGGAATGACTGTGCGTATACTGCGTCTCCCGAACTCAGCGCATTCCTGGCGCAAGGCGCGCCAGTCTTTGTGGGCTTTGGCTCGATGGTGATCGACGCACCGCAAAAGACGACAGCAATGATCATTGAAGCCGCTCGGCTCGCGAACATGCGCGTTCTGATCCAGTCTAGCTGGAGCGACATGGGTCTTCCGCCTGACGACCACGCGCGCTCGTCTGTGTGCTTCACCGGGGACTGTCCGCACGACTGGTTGCTCCCGCAAGTCTCGGCAGTGGTGCATCACGGCGGTGCCGGCACGACTGCAGCAGGACTGTTCGCTGGCAAACCGACACTCGTGGTGCCGTTCTTCAGCGACCAGTTCTTCTGGGGCCGTGCTGTAGCGGCAGCTGGTGCTGGCCCTGAACCCTGCCGGATCCGTGCGCTGACGGTGGAGAAGCTACGAGCGGCGTTTGAATCGTTGCAGAGCGCTGCGACCCGCGCGAACGCGCTCCGAATCCGCGATGCGATGCTGAAAGAGGATGGTGTCGAAGGTGCAGTTGCGAGTTTCTACAGCCGCCTGTGAGAAGTGTGGAAGTACGCCAGTAACACAACGGAACCAAAACATTCGACGTGCATTCGACTGCGATCAACATGATGCATCGGCTTTGAGATCATGAATGCCAGCTCCCGTATTGACCCAGAGCTGACCATGGTCTCCTTTGTTGAAGTCGTTGTGGTGGATTTCAAGGTTAACAAAATTGCTCATCAATGAGCAGTTTCAATAAATAATGTGCTGTAAATATATGAAAATTACAATTTCTAGCTTCAACATAATTCTCAGTTGCCAATTTCGCCTGCACCACTGACCGTTACGAAGCCAAGAGCCAAAGCGACCAGCTCGCGAGTAAAGCTCTCTCGATGGCGACACCGCGCAAGCAACAGCGACTGCCGATGCGCCTCTCGCTGCTGGAGCCAGCGGTCGAATCCCCGCGCATCACGGAGGGAGAGGCGGTCATTGCGAGCAGCGACTGGCGCTGGGCAGCCACACACACACCTGATGGCGGTGGGAAGCGCGAACGTCGGCCCTTGGGGTCGCCTGGACGCCTGCGCGCCGACAGCGTCATGGAGAAGATCATGAACCCGCACTTGGACCGTGATGGAGACGAGGACGCGCGTGGTGCGCACGCTGGGTACGTCAAAGCGTCTGCGTTTGACGACGAAGCGCACTCCATGTACGTCGCCAAATACCCGGACGGGCTCCGTGGACTCTTTGTGCTGCTCCAGAGCCCTCTGCTGCTGCTCGCAATCGGGCTCTTCTCGGGCGCGGTCGGGCTCTTCATAGACTTTTGGCTCGCGAAGATCGCAGTCTACCACAACGCACTCACCGACGCGGGCTTCCGGTACTTTGTCGCATCGGCGCTGTTCGCCGCGAGCTTCGCCGCGATGCTCGTGCACTGTGTGTGCCCGCAAGCCGCTGGCTCGGGGCTTCCGTTCATGAAAGTCGCGATCTCTGGCATCGACATGAGCGCGTACCTGTCGTTCCGGTGCGTGGTCGTCAAGATTGTCGGGCTCCTCGCGAGCTTTGCAGCGGGGCTCTCGATCGGCAAAGAAGGGCCGTTCATCATGATCACGTGCGGCTTTGCGAGCATCCTCATGAACCTCCCGCTCTTCCAGCGCATCCACCACGATGAGACGAAGCGGCTCGAAATGCTCGCGTGCGCGTGCGCCGCTGGCGTCGCTGCGACGTTCGGGTCGCCGTTCGGTGGCGTCCTCTTTGGCGTCGAAGTCACGTCGCACTTTTACATGGTGCGGACACTCCCGCGGTCGTTCTTTGCCGCAATTGTCGGTGCGCTGTTCGTGAACTTTGTGACTGCAAACACGCGGTACGGACTCTTTGGCAGCTCGAGTCTCGGGATCGCAGACGTGAGCGACCTCCACGGGTTCTCGCTCCGGGACCTCGCAGTCTTTACGTTCATTGGTGTCACGTGCGGCCTTGGTGGCGCACTGTTCAACTACTGTATCTCAGTGCTCGTCCGTGCACGCGACCACTTCTTTGCACTGCCAGTTCCAGTGGACGCAGGCAAACTGCGTCGTCTGCTGTTGAGTGGTCTCGGCAAACGCCTCGTGCTCGTGCTTGCAATCACGTTCCTGTCGTGCTTCCTCGAGTTCTACGGCGACAGCGCGTGGTTCATTCGCCACGGCTCGCCACGTCGGATTCTCGGTGCGCTCTTCTCAGACAAGCGGCCGTTCGTAGGCGGCGGCACAAAGGGTCCAGCCCACACAACCGCACCTGGCGACGAGACTGAGGAAGATAGTGCGCTGCTCTCGCGCTCGCTCATCACGTACCTGCCGCTCAAGTACATGCTGACGCTCGTGAGCGTGATCCTCCCGATCCCAGCTGGTCTCTTTACGCCGACGTTCGTGATCGGCGGGATCTACGGCCGCCTCCTGGGCGAAGCGATCAATGCGTTCGAGCTCCTCGAGACGCAGTACGAGCCGTTCGAGTTCGCAATCATCGGTGCTGGCGCGTTCTCGTCTGGCGTCACGCACGCGATCTCGACCGCAGTGATCATCATGGAGATCTCGCACAACGACGGCCTCAACCTGCCCGTCTCTGTCGCAATCCTCGCGTCGTACTTTACAGCGAAGCGCTTCTCGGAGAACGTGTACGACATGCTCATCACAACGAGCCGACTGCCGCGGCTCAAGAAGCTCCCGAAAGCCGCGTACGACATCCCGATCTGGGAAGTCATGCGCGACGTCAACGACACGCTCATTCTCACTGCGGACTCGACGTACGCGGACGCACTGGACGTGCTCGCGGCCTCAAATGAGCCGACGTACCCGATCGTAGACTCGCACGAGAACCACTTTCTGCTTGCAACCGTCACGCGCGGCCACTTGCTCGCCGCTGTCTCGTACTGCCAGCAGAAGATGCGCGAGTCCGGACTGGCGACGCCCGTCGGTAGCGATGTGCTGCGGACGCCCAGCGCGTCGACGATGTCGCTGTTGTTCAAGCACAAACCGAGCACGCCGCTGGTAAATGACGACGACGTCGGGTCATCGACGCAGCGGTCCTACGGTGCGCTGGACGAAGCTTCGGAGACTGCGCAGCTGCACTACCCTGGCATCGAGGCGTTCGAGAGTGGCATGAAGCTCCTGGACTGGCCGATCCACTTTGCGTTCCGTCGGGGCGGCAAGATCATGGACTGGGTGCGTTGTGCTGCTGGGATGATTGCGCGTGTGGAGCTGGAGAGGATAGGTGCATGCTCACTCACTCGTCGTTGTTGACCGCCACGCCAGGGCACGAACGAGATCTGTCCGCGCACAAAGCTGACAGTGCTGATCAACCCGTCGCCGTTCCAGCTGATGGAAATGACGCCAATGCGGCGCGTGGACCTGCTCTTCCGCATGCTCAAGCTCAATAACGCGTACATTACGCGGTCGGGGCGGCTTATGGGCGTCATCTCGCGCGACCGCCTCATGACGTTTCTCGGCACGACGCGCAAGTACCGTGTCCCGGGCGTGTGTAGCTCGCTCGCTAGCTGCTGCTCCAAGATGGTCAAGCGGCACAAGTCGGGGGCGTCTTTGAAACACGAGTACCGCAGTCTCCCGTAATGTGCTCAGCACAGGCGGGTAGAGAGAGCTAGCGATGTGCCTATGGCACTGCCAGAAAGAGAGGTTGATCAGCCAGTCAACCAGTCAGTTTGTCGTAGGCATTCTTTTGTTCATCTTGTTGCTACAGCCTCTACTCCCTAGGAACCCTGGGACTCTGTGGTTAGCGACACAAGTGTGCGGGAGGCGGCATCGTCGGCACCATCCCCAGTGAGAACGCCGGTGCCTCGAACTGCGCTGCGTTCCACGCGTCGTCTCGCTCGGCCTCGGGGACAGCGGCGCCAGGGTGCAGCTTTTCTGCAGGCTTTGGTACGACAGGAGGAGCTCCAGTGGCAGATGTGGTGGTGGTGCCGCTGATGGCAGGAGACATGGCTGTTGCTGGTGCTGGAGCGGTTGTTGTGACACCAAACGGACTCGTAGACGGAGCACTCACACCGAATGGGTTTGAGGCGGGCGTGGCAGCAAGTGACGCGATGCTCGCGCCAAACGGACTCGGAGACGCGCTCCCAGCACCACCGAACGGCGAAGCGCTGCTGCTGGTCATGCCGAACGCAGTTGTGTTCGAACCACTGCCTCCAAACGGAGACACACTGGGCTTTGTGGTTGCTCCCCCGAATGACCCGAACCCGCTTGAGGCCGGAGCGCCAAATGGAGACGATGACGATGACGAAGACGCACCACTGCCGTTCCCGAAGCCGGAAGGTGGGGCTCCGAGTGTCGTCGATGTAGAGGCACCGAACGGAGACGAACCGCTTCCTCCCAGTGCCGACGGGGCTCCAAATGGACTGGTTGCGGGCGCTCCGAACGGTGAAGCAGCAGGCGAAGCGCCTCCCAGTGTCGATGGAGCGCCGAACGCCGTGGCCACAGGCTTCGCTCCAAACGGATTACTCGGTGCTGCTGCTGCTCCAAACGGGTTTGCAGCTTGAGCTCCGAACGGACTAGAGGTGGTGGTTGCTGGAGCTCCGAATGGACTGTTTGTTGTCGTAGCAGGCGCGGCAAATGGACTCGCTGACACAGCTGACGCTCCAAACGGAGGCGCAGCTGTTCCTGCACCACCACCGAACGGATTCGCCACACTTCCAAACGGTGACGCCGCTCGCTTCGTCACCGTCCCAGCAGCAGCAGCGCCGAACGGGTTCGTCGTCATCGAACCACCAAATGCGCCACCGCCTCCAAACGGATTCACTGCTTGGTGTCCGAACGCCGAGCTGCCGCTCCGTGGTGGTAGCAGTTCGCCTGCAAAGAGCCGCTCGGCCGCTTGTGTGTTCTCGAGCAACGAAACGACGTACGCGCGCTCGCGTTGCTTCTCCGTGCGGAGCGCAGCCACTCGCTGGCCCGTCGCGTGCATTGCGCCAGTCGTGCGCAGTTCCTGTAGTGCCTCCCAGTGCAGTTCGTCCGGGCTTAAGTCGCCCTGCACGATACTCGGCAGCTGTCGTCACGCACACATTCATAGACCCCGTTACGACCAGTTTACGATAGCTCTTCGCCTCACTGGCACCATGTCACAACCGCTACGGACGCACCCCTTTCGTGACGCTGAAGCCCGAGAGGTCCCAGATTGGTGGAGCGCGTAGCTCCTCGAGCGCCACCGTGCGGGACGCATCGGTCATTGTTGAGCTGGCAGCGCTTGGAGTCACGTTGGTGCCGCCAAAGGCTGTTCCTCTGCTGCTGTTGTTGTTGCGGCCGCCGCCGAACGGCGCCTCATGTGAGAAGCGGCAGTTGCTCCCGTTGCGGCACGAACCCTGGAGGAAGAACTTGCATGGCGCACGCACACGGCCTGCCATTGTCGGCCAGGTTGTGTTTGTTGTGTTTTTCCCGCTTGCAAGCGCTAGATATGGTGCAGATCCGTGTAAGCTGTCCAACTTTGGCGACAGTACCGTAAGTTACTGCATTAGAGGGTTGAAAGTGACTTGAACCCATTCCATGCACCTCCGTCAGCAAAAGCATTTCGCAAAAAGCGAAAGAAGCCACGCGCACTTCCAGCAACGACAGCTCAGTCGCTCAGCGTCACGCGCTCCAGCGCCTCGAACCTCGGCATTACCGCAGCTCGTGCTTGTTTTTGACACTACCGCCACTGTTGGCACCTCGCTTGTCGGCGCTTCTTCGTTCTTCTCCAGCGCAAGTCGCGTGCAGAGCGGGCGTCGCAAGCACTTTGACGAGCGATGGGCTCCGCAGCAGTCGCTGACCGCACAACGGCGTCTGATGGTAGTGACGACAGCTCAATTGATATCGTGGGCGACGGCGGGCTCACGCCACTCGGAGCTGCGTGCAAAGCTGGCAACGTCAGCAGCGTGCGGGATCTTCTGGCCCGTGGCGCGAGTGTCGACAAGAGTGTCTGCGACCAACGAACTCCTCTGCACATCGCTGCACAACATGGCCACAAAGACATTTCGGAGCTGTTGTTGCTGAGCCAAGCGAGCGTGGATGCGACCGAAGTTGATGGCTGGACTCCTCTGCACTTGCTGCGCAAGAGGGGCACAAGGACATCGCGGAGCTGTTGGCGCTGAATCAAGCGAGCGTGGATGTGACGGACGCGATGGGTCAATCTCCTCTTCTTTGTGCTGCTCGATGTGGCGTCACGAATGTTCTTCGCGTCCTCATCGAAGCTGTGCTTCGTTCGTCAGGAGTGTCAGCGGAGGTGAGTTTGCGGACCCGAATGGGCGGCGATGCCGCTGTCCTGCGATGGTCTCCGGCATCGACACCAACTGCGGCGACCAGTGGTGTTTTCAACTTTGACGACAAGCCGACAGCGATCGCAGGCTCCCGACCACAAGGCAACATCCTGAAGTTGGACGTCGCCGACATCAGAGGAAACAGTCCCCTGCTCGTCGCTACGAGATCCAGACACTTCAATGCGGTGCTTCTCCTGCTTCGCGCTGGAGCGAGAGCACACGTTCGCAGCAGTCCGGATGGTGAGACGGTGCTGATATCTGCAGCACGACTGGGGAATGCGAGTGTCGTGTCGATGCTGTTCGACGAAGGATGTCTAAGGATGTCGAGCACCAGTAGGCCCAGACCGGACGACGAAGGTAACGACGGTGAGAGCAACCTAAGTAGCGGCAGTCACCAGCAGTCCACGCTTCTGCAAGCGACACTGGAGACACTACGCGAGTACGCTTCACAGACGCACGAGTTCAAGGACATGTGGACGCGGGTGGTGGATCGAGTGACGCGTCTGCATGCGTGTCTGGCGGATTCGCCGGACATCTCAAGCGAGAACGTCTTTTAACTCGCCATGGTCATCTTCCACTTGGTGCAGCTCAAGGCGACGCGCGCGTCCAGCAGTGTGTTCAGTCGTCTTGTGGCGAGTTCTGTGGTTACGAGTCAGTTCCGAGACGTGCACACGGAGCTGAGATCCCTGGAGTCGGCTGTGGCAGTCATCCCGTCATCGAGTCACCTGCCTGGTGTCGACGTGTTGCAGTCGAAGCACCAGACGACGGTGGACTGGGACGCCAAGTGTTTGCGAGACGAGTTGACTTTGCTGAAGCGTTTCCGAGGTTCGATCGACGGGTGGACGCCACGTGGGTTGGGCGACACAACCAACAACGAATCTGGACAAGTCAAAACCGATGCAGCCGGGTCCAGCAACAACCTCGAAGACGCGGCGTTCCTGCTCCGACATTTTGTTCATGGGCAAGGCGAGGTGTGTGCCTCAGAACTACGCGAACTTCTAGCCGAATCGTTGCGCAAAGTTTCGGACGCCGTCGATGTATCGGAGACTCCAGCCACCCCGAGTTGGTTCATCCCGCCGCACGAGCTGTTCATCGACTTTGAAGCTCTTGCAGGCATGGACAATCAAGTCGCGACTTTCGCAATGACATCAACTGGAGCAGGAACGGTACAGATGGTGACGGTGGCTCGGGGGCAATGGTCCAAGGCGACTGTCGTGGTGAGTCGACTCGAGCGCGAGGATTTCGTCGACGTGGTTAACATGTGTTTCTCACTGAACCACCCGAACGTGGTCAAGATGTTTGGTGCGTCGCATCTCGCCCCTCCGTGCGTCGTTGTGCTCGAAGGTGCTGCGAGCACGAGCCTGCGTGAGTACCTGAAGCGCGAAGAGCACAAGCACGAGTTGTGGCAGAAACTGTTCGATGTGTCAATGGGACTGCAGTACCTGCTGGAGCGCGGTATTGTGCTGGAACGTCTTCGGTGCGACGACATTTGGGTCGGCTCGGACGGCATCGCCAAGATCTGCGTGTTCGGATGTATGGGTGCGGACAGCGACCCGAGAGGGCGTGAGGTGGAACAAGTAGCACTCGATCACGCTCGCTCGCAGAAGGTACCTCGCGATGTCCGATGGCGAGCTCCAGAGTGTCTGCGTGGAGCCCCTGTATCAGCGGCATCGAACGTGTTCTCGCTCGCGATGTGCGCGCTGGAAGTACTGACCGGAGAGGTGTCGTGGGGCGCCAGTGAGCATAAAAGTAAGATATCGACGCTAGTACAAAATAACGGGCGGCCAGAGCTACCTGACGCTGCTTCAACAGACCAGCAGACTCTGATCGAGCAAATGTGGCGCATGGATCCTGTCTGGAGACCGACTACCGCGAGCGTGAGTCTCCAGATGCGGCAGTTAGCGACAGCGATGAAGTGTGAACGCGAGCGACGTGTTGGCAAGCCATCTCGAACCGCTGGACACGACAGCAAGACAAGTCTGGAGAAGCACAAATTCTACGAACTGGGGTCCACGCTCCCGACATTTGTCGACAGACTGGCGCTTAAGGCTCTATTTTGCAGAGTCTCCAGGTGTCGTTGCGCATGTCTTGGAGCGGATGCGCGACCTTCTTCAAGTCATGCAAACCCAACTCAGGCGCGCAGGCGACCACGTTGTGCTGCGGTATGTTGAGGTCGTGGAGCGCTTCGGCCAGTTCCTGCGAGTCGCCACGACAGACAAGTCGATTCTACAAGTCGCGAAGAGCCAACGGGTGTCACTGCGAAGCCACGCCTTCCACTTGCAGCTAGACGAGGTGCTCGAGCTGCTGTCGCCATCGACAGCGAGCCCGATCCACGAATGGCGCAACGAGCCCAATGATGGTGGTCTGAGCGAACCGGGAACTGCAGAATACGATGGCTATCCGACTACGCAGACAACGAAGACTGGGACCCCGTCACCGTCGCTGCCTCTTGCAACCGGTGCGGTGAAGATCGTGCGATTCGAGACGAACGAGAACGCGAGGTTTTCGAGTCTGCTCTCGGTGGCGGTAGTGAGCAACGTAAGAGCCGATATTGGTGACGATCATGGTGACGTGGTTGCTCGCGCCGATAGTGCTGGTGCGTCAACTGCACCACAGACAGCAGCCAGAAGCGCCAACAAAGTGAAGCGATCGTGGCTCATTCGCTTGCACGAACTCAAGTACAGCCCGAGTGCGGACCGGATCGGCGTCGGCTCGTTCGGCGAAGTGTTCAAAGCGATGTGGCGCAACACACCAGTCGTGGTCAAGTTCATGGGGTACGAGGAAGAAGACGATGCGTACAGTCGCGAGCTCTTCTCGCACGAACTGCGCGTGTGGTTCCCGCTGAACCACCCGCACATGCTGAAGCTGTTTGGTGCGTGCGACGTGGGCAAGCGGTACTTTGTGTGCGAGATCGCTGGTGGCGGGAACTTGCTTGAGTTCGTGAAGAAGAGCGAGGGTAACGCAGCGAGAGGCTGGCAGCTGCTCCACCAAGTGGCACTCGGACTCCAGTACCTACATGAGCATGGACTGACGCACAACGACCTCAAGTGCGACAACGTGCTGATCGGCGCGAGTGGTGACGCGAAGGTGATCGACTTTGGCTTGAGCTCGATCATAGGCGTTGCCGAGATGCAGGTGGACGTGAAGAGAATATGGGCGGTACAGTGGCGATCGCTTGACAGCCGCGTCCGACGTGCACTCATTTGGGATGCTGATCGTCGAGATGGTGAGTGGCGAGCCGCCGTGGGGTCGTTCCACCATCGATGCTCTTGTGCGCCGCCGGGTTGTGAGACAGGGGAAGCTGCCACTACAGCCCGAGGGCATGAGCAGTGCGCATTGGAACTTGGTCCGCATGATGTGCGCGCCGACTCCTGCGGATCGTGTGACGATGACGTTCGTGGTCGGCAAGCTTCTTCAGTTCTCTCAGCAGTAGAGTGCGACAGCAAAGGACAAGGCAAGAGGTACCAGCGACTTGCGTGACGAGGCTCCGTGAATGAGGCTCCGTGAGGGAAATCTTGCATTGAGTTGCAGGTTCGAGAAGTGGACTAGCATGTACATCGATGCTAGCAGCACCGAGTAACTAGGTTGTGGAAGTGAATGCATGCATGTTCAGCTAGCTCATCGCCTGGTCGCGTGTCATTGGGGACGCAAGCTGCCTTCTCTCTAAGCAGCACAGGTGGTCATCTCTGTCAATACGGCTCCAGTTTGCGTTCGTTGCGGGGTGCAGCACCTCGCAGAATGAGCTTGGGCTCATCTGGTCTGCACGGAACAGTGGACGACGAGAGCGCGACAGACGGAGACGACAGCAATTAAGACAGGACGACACGCTCAACGACAGCGACAAGATGAACAAAGACGAGCGCGCTCATTCACCAAGAACGCCATCCACCACACAACCTGTGCAGCCTCCAACCTTAACGCGAGCTTCCGTGAAGTCACTCGGGTCGGCTACGCGCGCGAGAGCAGCAGCTGCTCGTACACCGCATTGATCTTCTTGCTCTCCCGCGCCTCGTCCTCTTCCGAGGACCAGAACGCTGGCGTCTCGACGATGTTCATCGCCATGCTCTGGTACCGGCTCAGCTTCCCGCGACGCTTGTCAGTCGTTTCAAGCACCTTTGCGCCGACCTTGGTCTTGGCAACCTTGACTCGCAGCTTCGATGCGTTCTCGTCGTCGACCACGTCGTACGTGTAGCGCGGCAGGCGTGGTGCGTCCTTGCCGCGTGCCTCCGCGACAGGGTCCTTGAGCCCGCGCAGCGAGAGCCGGGGCGGGTGGTGTAGCGAGTACTTGATCGGCTTGTACTTGACGTCCTCCGAGCCGTCGCTGCGTGCGAGCTGCCGCACGACCACGTGCGCTTCGTACGACAGCTTCAGCTGGTGCACCGAGTCGTACACGCGCGCAACGCGCATCGGGTCGAGGTCGCACGTCATGGCTGCGAGCGGTAGATTCGCGTAGAACGAACTCACAGCGGTCGCGACTGCGGTCTGAGGCGACGGCATTGCGTGGGCGAAACGGCTGGCCCGCTGGGCGATATCCGGTTCCAGCAGCATCTGGAACACGTGCGTCAGGTTGCCGCCACTCAGCGCGTCGACTTCGAGGTGCTCGACACCGACGCCAGCGTTTACGATCGCTTGGCTCCACAGCCGCTGTGTCAGGTTGCGCGCGACGATACACGCAGGCTTGCCGGCCGCCAGCACACGCGACGTGATCGAGAGGTCGCCCCAGTGCACTGCAGCGTGTACACGTGGCAGAAGGTCGGTCACTGGATGCACACTACTCACTTCAAGCACCGCTTTGGTCGCAAACACTGGCGCGCCGTCGTTCCCCTCGAGCGTCTGGAAGAGCACGCGCACACCTGTCGCTTTCGCGGCCTCGCCAATTTGCTGCAGCAGCTCCTTGATACGACGCGGCTCCCAGTCGGCACGCACGAACCCAAAGTACAGCAGTGGCGACGACGGACTCTGTGCGACGAACGCTTCGACAGCCGCTGAGAGCGCACTCACACTTGCGCTGCTCTTAGTTGGCTCGTCGAGCTGCACGTAGCCGGCGACCGTGATCTCGCTGCCCCAGTCCATCGGCTTGGGCAACAGCTCGGGGTCCCACAGGTACGAGTGCGGCACGCGCCACTCTGCGAGCAAGTCTACACCGACGCTCTTGCCCGTGAGCCCGAGCGACGCGCGGAAGTCGTCCAGCAGCTCGCGCATGCCGTCCCACATGGCGTGGCTGATGACGTCGTACGAGACGCCATTCGTCGGCATGTACTGGTACGGCTTGCGGATCGCGAGCGACGCGCTCATGAGGTGCGAGAACGCCTGTGTGCGTGAGAGCGGGCTATAGCTCATGCAGTGGAGCGGCACGCCGAGGCGCTCGGCCACAGCCGTTTGCCCAAAGATGAGCGGGTGTGCGATGATCGCGTCGGCGCGGAAGAGCCGGCCAGGCGCGAGCGGGTCCACGTCTACGCACGCTGGCCAGAGCGACGACATGAGCTCCTTCAGGTCCTCGACCTCTGGGAACGTATCCCGCGAGCGCAGACTGCGCGCCAGGCCACTGAAGAGCCCGCCTTTACTCTTCTGCTCCTGACTCTTCTCGTACAGGTAGTGCAGGAACTTGCCAGTTGTCGTCGCACGGCCTCCGAGCGGGAAGAACTCGAGCCCGGCAGCAACGATGCGTTCCCGGAAGCCGCTGTTTGTCGCAATGCGCACGCGGTGGCCGTCTGCTTGGAGACGCAGTCCAATCGCGACAAATTGCTGCACGCTCTCGTCCCAGCTCCCGGTCGTCAGCATGCAGATGTTCATGGAAGGGATCTGCTTGCGCTCGATGTTCGCGAGCAGCCCCTTCTGGACGTCTTCTTCGACACGCGCTGCCTGCACGAGCTGCTCCAGCTCGTCGGCGCTGATCGACTTGCGTGCGTCGCTCTGGCCACGGAAACGGATGTCGATCTCACCCTTCGTGTTGTACTCGGTCGAGCTCACGACAACGTGCGTCGCAGGCGGGACCGACTCGTCGCTACTGTCGCCGGTCTTCCCACGCACAATCACAAAGTCGTCGTCGGTCGACGCGTGCGTGCTGCGCGCCTGCATGATGGCGTGGAACGCGGCCTCCATCGCCTGCTTCTCGCTCGGCGACAGGTGGATTGTGATCTTCTGGCGCTCGGGCGTGATCGAGTCCACTGCGAGCTGTTCGTGCGGGTTCATCGCGGCCGTGTGCGTGTCCGGCGCTGTCTTGTGCCCAATCGCGTTGAGGAACTTCTTGTTGTCGAGCAACACCGTGCCTTTCTTGCGCTCGTCGGACGACCGGTTATCGTTGTAGTGGCCAGTGGCGATGTGGTCTGCAAACAGCGCTGCGCCTTGGACTGGGCGAATGAAGATGCCGCCAATGCCCTTCATGAGGCCGATCACGGCCCCCTTCGCGCCTTCGTCACGGTACCCCTGCGTCGGCTTGATGAAGATGTCCTTCACACCACTCCCGAGCTCGTGCATGAATGCACCGACACCCGACGCGACGCCCTCGAGCGTCGAGTCTGGACCGCGTGCCGAGTAGTCGACTGGGTCGTACTCGACAATGTCGTCCGACGCGTTCTCAGGACGGGACCCGACCACGAACGCGCACTGCTCACAGAGCTTCAACATATCTTTCTGGCTCCACTTGACGGCGATGCGCTTGCAGCCGAGGTCGCACCGCATGTTCTTCAGCGGAAGGTTCCGGTAGAACGCATCCACGGCCCCTTCGACGCCGTCTTCAGCTCGCATCACGTCGCGGAGCTTGCGCGCGTTCGCGAGCATCTCGGGATGCTGGAGCCCTTCGAACGCG